>MU394063.1:627637-643228 GCA_022578605.1 Camillea tinctor | reverse complement strand
GGCCGGCGTCCCGCCTTCTGGAACTCTTTTTTCCGGGCCGGTTCCCCACCGGCTTGTGCGCTTGGTGGTCGGCCCGTCCTATTTTTTTGGGGGGTTTTTTTTTTTTGCCCCCCCCCCCCCCCCCCCCCCCCAGCAGATTCTGTCGTCTATAGAACGTAGTTAAAACATATCTTATGAGACATATCTACTGGGACGCGTAGCCTAGCGAGAAGCAAATACATGGAATCTAAATGCAAACCTGCCTTGGCTGTACCCCATAGATGCAAATCAGGCCCCTTGCATGTCAAGGAGAATCCATTTAGTGAAGCCCAGGCCTTCAATCTCGAAGAGGAACGTGCTACGGAAGGCTCCATGTCAGTCAAGGGACCCGAACCTAGCGAAGCTAACGTTCGTTCTAGTGTAGTTCTAGCTAAGAAACCATTCTTACGAGCGCCAAGGCACCATAGTATAATGATGGTGGGTAAACCAGACAGCATGCCGACTTGTGTCTTTCTTATCCACCCACCATTATATGCTAAGGCATATCACTCAGAATCGCGAACAGGAAGGTGGAATAGTTGGTTACCTAGTAGTTAGAGACTATTCATCCATGTAGGAAAAGCAAAGCTCGTCTGACAAGGAGCTGTTCCCTCTCAAGGGATATACCCCCTTTGAGTTTAACGTACCACGATCCCCGGACTTCCGGTGGGCTCCGTTTAATTACGATCAGTGCGGTGTTTAGGTTGTCAGATCGAACCTAAATGGGCCTCAATATATGCGCGAGACTTTAGATGAAGCCATCAGGCCTCGCGTTACCCTGCCGCTGCGTGTTGAAGACCATCACTATCGCTTTTTAGTTAAGTCTACTTCGCATGACGGGCGGCATCTTTACCTTGTTGGGCAAACTACCTTGGGAGGTTGAGGGCATGGTTCGGATAGAATCCGGCCGGGATTTGGTTTAGACTGCAGATATGTACATACAACTCACTCACTTTCTCACATAGGCCGGGGAGGGGGGGAGGGGAGGGAGAGAGAGAAAATGTTCCCGAGACTTATTATCGCGCAGTTTTATCGTTATATGCCACTCATAACTTAAGACTAGGTCTGCAGATAAGCGTTGACCAGTACCTAGTAAGCTAAGGGTGGTATAACATAGATGGGCTCTTCGACCTGTTGAATCCTCACGTACTCTGCGCCGTTGGGCTCAGACTTACCTAAGACGAGGGGGCAGCCCAACGATGCCCTCTGTGCATCTATTCAAGAGCCCGATTTCCCACGATCACAGGACATATGCAACTCGCTAAGATGAGGGTGTGTGTGTGCGTTGTCGAAACTTTGCTGTCCCCCGCAGAGACAATCCTGGCGCATGCTGAGAAATTAACGAGCACTTTTGCCCATCTCCTCTGATCTGGTAGCCTCCATATCGTAGAAGGGCATGATAAGCCTAGTTTGATGAAAAATTGCGCGATGAGTTGGCGCAAACTGGATTTTCGTGTCGTAAATGGACCAGTAAAACCTTGTTAGAGAGAGAGAGAGAAGGTCCGGTAACCTGGAGCAGCTTATCCAGGCAGTAGCCGGCAATGAGAGCGCGATTATCTCGTAAAGCTGTACAGACCCCACGTCGTGTTTGGGTAAGCTGTGGGAAAGCCAGCCAAGCGTGTCGTTGGAACAAAGCCCGGCCTCTGCGGAAGACTCTGGGGCGGCTAGGTCCTACTTCCAAGATAGATGACTGGCCTAGTTAACGTGCAGAGCCATGTATGGGCATTAAGTCGGGGAAGACGTACCATGTGCCTTAGTAGTAAACCCGCTCTGGTGGAAAATTCGGGAATCGAACATGTCTGTACCAGAACGTCTACTAAGAAAATACAGAGAGTAAAAGAGAATGACAGGATTGGCAAAGACTTTGAGGCAGCACCGCGTGACGACGAGGATCTGTTGTCTGCGTTGGGCGGGGAAATCAGAATCCAACTCATGGGGTGAATAAGATATGTTATTGACTTCTTATGCCCCCATCTGACATGGATGAGTGATTGGATTTCAAAATGGCATCTTAGCGTCCTACCTACAACTTGGGTAGGTAGCAGATATGATATGGTGGTGGTGACGGCCCAAATCAAGTGTGATGGGAATGGAATTGGCCTGAAGGAGTCTGACAAGATCGAACAGGTCTGGTGGGTGTGGACCAGAGAATCCTGCTTAGCCAGGAAGAATGGAAGCGCGATCTGCATGCAGCCCTGCAAGCAGAAGACTAGAATCTCATAGGGCTGAAAGAGGCGCACAAAGTAGTTGCGGATTGGAGCCCGCACTAACACTGGCGACCGAATAGCCGGGATTTGGTGAAGCCAGTGATCATGAATTGCTCAAGGGAGCAAGGTCAGAATAGGGGGCTTTTGGAGATATGGCATCATGCAGCGTACGAAATGAATCAGTACCCAACGCCTCCCGTCTTCGTCATCATGTAGAAGCCGTGGATCAATTGGACGTTGAGATCCTACAGCCGCGGATGCAAGATAGAGAGATCGATAGAAGGTGAGGTAGGTATGCAGTACGTAGAGAGTTTTGTAGGATGCAGTCAGCCGGACAAGAAAACTTTTTTTTCAACATATCCCGTGTTTGTATATTCGTCTTACACGGACCCGAGGATAAAGGCATGGGAGTGCTGACAAGCATACTTCTAAGGTAAGGGGTTGATGGCAGAACAACTCGCCGTAGACAGGGATGATGCTCATCGCTCCAAGCATACGCTTCTCTTGGGAAGGATTTGGAGGTTTGTACATAAGTACATGATCTCATAAAGAACAATGTGTCGGCATATAATATCATAATTCCGTGTCACTTGGCCCGGATGCCCCTTGTAGCTCTTTAAGATGCTACACTAGGTGAATAGCTAGGTGTTTTATTGAATGGAGACATCGGACTCACGATGCTACTATGCCATACGACCATGCTATCATATACACTGCTATCATAGGATGGCAGGATGGGGCTGTCTTTGTCAAAAAATTTGAAGTGACAGGCATTAAGTAAAGAGAATTGGTCATGGTTCTTTTTCTCTACCAAGGGCATTTGCATCTTCGAGAATGTGACCAAACGATAGCGACTTACATAACAGACTAAATTCATACATCTGTCTATACCCATCCTGGCTAAGTGAGTGGTATCCCGACCCAGAATCCAGCAAGGCACCACATGTTCGCCGATAGTCGTAGGCAGAGAGTATCGACAGTCATCACGATAGACTCTACTAGACTCTACATGGGGCCTCGTATGGCGTCGAAAGAGTCTATCAGAGGCTGAAGGCGGGCGGCTCTAGCGGTGAGGCTCTGATCCATTCTAGAGATGTAAGGGTGTGTGGTTAATACTTAGCTTAGGTAGGTATAGATGTCAAAAATTCTATACGTCGTACATATATAGTCCTGAGGGGGAATGTAAGGATAGAAAACATCGGGCCAATTTGGTTCCGCCTGTTTTGAGACTATCTCCAATGGCGGCCTTTAGCTCACTACCTATGTATGTATACATACTTACATGTGATGTTGCTTTCGGTTTCGGTAGTTGACGCAGACTATGTCCAAGATATATGCAATAAGAAACTCAGCCCTGTCCAATCTATCCTCAAAATGCCTAGAGGATGAGAAAGTCACAAAAAGGATCCAGGTTCTGGTCGAATTGCAGATATTACCGCCTTGAGCATCGTTCACGTGTGTTTCGTGTCATTAGTTATGGGCCTTCAAAGGGCATTCAATTTACTCCTCGTAGGGCTTACATCCGAGTGAAGCATGCAGCAAGATCGCCCCTAGCCCCCAGTATGCATACTAGGTACACTGGGTAGTAGTCAACCAAGAGATCCGGAAAGGCTGCCCATGTGGTAGATGACGCGAGGAGGTCACGACAAAGGGCTAAAAAGAACACAACCGATAGGTAGGTGGCACGCCAATCATAACATTTAATCTCTAAATATCTGGATACGGATGTTGTTGTCCACTCGGGAGCACGCAAATCAGCTGACTAGGAATGCAGCTTTGAGGTCACTGCCAACGACAATAGACCCCAATTCGATGGTTCAACCTCGTGATTGGGTGCATAGGAAGTACAGGCCGAGCCAACAGGACCAGTATATTGGGAGATATTTAGTAAGGTTCAGGGGTCAGGATCGACTATGCGTAGCAGTGGATATGCGCGTCAACCCACATACATCAAGAGTTAATCGACTGGATGAGAGCAACCGACGACAACTTGTTTTGTTTTCTTCCCCTTCCCCGGCTTGAATTTTTTTTTCTTACTAGCTAAGTACCGTACGAAGGGAAGAGGGGAAAATAACTTAGAATCATCCATCAACATTTCACGAAAGAAGCGGTGTAGAAGAAGATTTTTGCTAATTGTTGCCACGGTTCTAGGTTAACCTAGGTTGATTATACATACATACGCCGTACGCTAACATGTAACTATAAACACGAAAACTTGGAAAGTTCCATGAGCGCCGTCGATTCAGGGACTCCTTTTATTTCAATGTCGATCATGGCTGATAACGTGTTGCAAGCCGCGAGAGACCAACCTGTTCTAAAGAAGTAAGGGGTGAGACAGGCCCGAGAACCCCTCCTCACCCCTGATGAAGTAAAAACCTACATATGATCGATCCGAGGTCGGTGGTGCGGTAAGGCTGTGCCTGATTATGATTCGCTACCAGGTTCTGAATAGGCACTTGGGTTGTAGCCCAGGCTGAGGCCATCGCCTGCTATAAAATGACCGAGAGGGCCTTTTTACCCACCCTCCCTCTTGAATTATGTAACCCAAGAAGTAGATATCACATCTCTTTAGACTTGCATGGTCTTATATGCTAGGTAACCTAAACCCCGCCTAGGACTCCTATATAATTCATATAAGGAGACTGGCATATGGAATATGTACGAATTAGGATGGCCTCGCATGGTGCCAGAAGCGCAGACGCGCGGTGACGAATTGGCGGCGCCTAGCCGGATTTTATTGGGCTGAACGAGCTCCTCTAGGTACAGGAATCTATCGTCCATGATAAACACGAGATGCACACCCAGATATTTAAAGTATAATGCACGCATGTATGCATGTATCATGCGCATTTACATGCAGATACGTAGGTATATCAGGCAGAGAGCAAGGTCCAAGGGGCTTATTCAACTCGTTATAAACCACTGGTTCGGTGCTGCCAAGCATGGGGATGCCTTTTTTCTTTCTTTTTGTCTCTGATATATGAGGTGTAGGCATAGACAAAATAGCAGTCTGTCGTGCTGCAATGCAGTTATAAGCTACTTGGGTCACAGATCTCACGAATATGAAGTGGATAGAAGCCATAAATCTCCGTAACTCTCCGCGTAGTCGTATTCAGAACCAATTAGCCAGTTAGTAACGTGCAAGAAATAGGGCCTTCTTTGAAAAAAAAAAACCAAAAACCTTAGGGTAGCGGAAGCGATCCCAAGTCTAGGTATGTTGGACTCTATCATTTCCATATGTGGTGGCGGCTCAGAGACCCAGCACTTTTAAGATACAGCCATAACACCAGTTAAACAGTGATAAAGACCCTACTAGGTTTAACAAGTCGCAGGTTGCAGGTCGCCGCCTCGTGATGCGTAATTATGCTCGCCACAGGGGCCGCCCATAGCGGTGGTCTTTGCTTCTCGTCAAAGCTCATCGCACCGCGGCCGACGTTTAGTCCCGCTTCGTACGCCTGCTGGGGTTCAGGGGTGTGCGTAGGGCTCACCTCATGGTCATGGTCATGTAAGCTCAGCTGAACCCCATTCACTAAATTGGACACACTACCTACTAGGTTACTAACTAGCCCATACTATCCCACGGCCTCCGGGTGGCTTAGACTAACCGCCCAAGCTGACCCTCGCCGAATGCAATCCTCTTTCTCCATCCTGTCCATTTTGTCTTCCTGTCTGAGCACGGCAGTTGATGTAGGATGAGCTGGATGGATCACTCACCCACAAGGTCAGCATCCGCGAAGGCTATTCCCATATAAAATTTGATAGGATTCGGCTAGACGCCAAGCTTTCGCAATGATGATCGTCTAGAGAACAGTACGACAGTCTTGTAGTGTATTACTCAAGGTCCGGTATGTTTGCTCTTGCTCGGGACTTGAAGGGGAGAGAGAGAGGAGAGCGTCACCTTTCATAACTCACCCGCTGCTATGCGTGTACGTATGATTACTCTAGAGTCGAACTAATGAATCGCGTCTCAGCTGTGTCAAACCGAGCAAACGACCTATCAAACCGCTTCCGCCCGATTTACCATAACGCCACTACTTAAAGCTCTGTTTGGTCTTACGTCGATGTCTACATTACGTCGTCAGTGCTACGATTCACGAGAACCCACGACACCGGCCCAGACAAACACGAAATCCACCGCCTGTGTAATATGATGGTGTATATGTAGGTACATAGAAGCACCGAGTATTGTACATGGGGTGTCCCTGACAGATGAACCTCTGTGGAAGCTCCACAGCAAAACTCCACATGTTGATGCATCTCGGAGTCTGATTTTAGACAAGTAGAGTCTCATTAGGCTGAGAGACGACAAGGGGGGTTGTTATCGACACAGAAGAAAAAGAAGGAGAGAGAAAAAAAAGATAGCTAGCTAGCTTTGCGGGTTTTCTAGTTGGGTACAGGCGCGTTTCCCAACCTCTTTTGGCTCTCTGTAATCAAGGTCCTCAATTTACTATCACATTTTGACCTTGCTTACCTAGGTACCGAAGATGCCGTGGCTCTTCTGGTTTACCATAATACTTTTCTTTATTATTTACCCATGACAGCCTGTTACCCATTTAGCTTCTGTCTACCTACTTGCCTACTTATATCGAGAAAGAAAAGATGACTGTAGCAGACGTTAGCTACCAACAGACCTTCGTTAGTATTAGTCATTGTTCTTCTTTCATACCTTGGAGGAGAGTCAAGTGCCTCTCTCCCTCACATCAAGGCCCACACCTCTATATTCTCTGTTAGCCTTCAATTAATATTCGGGACGCAAGTGCGTGTTTCTATCGTCTACCCAATGGCATCCTCTTGGTGCCCTTTAGTCCTCTGTGGCAAGCTGCCCAGTACGGTCTATCTCTTATAGTCTTCGGTTTGAGGCTGACTGAGGATGGCGGGCTCTCAAAAGAGGGAAAGTAGTTCGCCTTCTTCATCCACTCCTCTCCACTTACACCCACACCCCACACTTTCTGCTGATGGTTCCTATGCCTCTCTCTCTCGATCTCCTTGCTGTTATTCCACATTGCTGGTCGAGTCAGATTCGAAGACAGGTCCCGTTTAATGCGTCAGGTTCTTTGCTGGGCATCTCCTATATATGCATATATATGTTCCCTCCTCATCCACCTTTTCAGCTTTTCCTTCGAGCAACCCCCCCGAGTATGTTCATGCTTCTTGGTTTCACTTATTCTCACGAGCAAGTAGCTAGTCTTCTTGCCTAGTGGTATACTCGTCATTCTTCATAAATCCGTTTCATGAACAGTGATAGGTTTCAAAGTTGAGCTCTACCACCCCTATATTCGTTCTAAGCTTCCTTGGCCTCCATCCGGGTGCGACTGGTTGTCGATCCCCTGTCCCTCCTCTGCAGGCCGTGTAAGTCGTCAGCGGTGACCTTTCTTGGTTGAACGTTAGACCAACGGCGTCACCGCGTTGCTTCGCACCTTGCTGAGCCTCTATATGCCGTGTGCACTTAGACTCTGCAAGCCCAGCGGTTCCTCGCTGGCGCGCGTCTCGCATCCTTCCCGGGTCTGCCATTAATCCCGCGAGTGTCGACCGTCATCCCAAGCTCGGTTCCACAGACGTCCCGATCGACAGTCGGCCCCCATCTACGAGCTCCTCCCTACCCCAGACAACCGGACGGCAGCTATCTATTAGTTTCCTGAAACAGCAATCATGCCCGCTGTCAATCTCCCATTCCAGTTGTCCTCTGGTAACGTCACCTTCAAGTCGGTTCCAAAGTGCCAGGTGCGGCTCTTGGTCTGGTTTGCCGTGGTCGTTCTGGGACTTCTCCTTGCAGCATTAGTCCTACGGTCTAGGGGGAAATATAAGTTTCCACCCGGCACCCCTCCTATTCAACTAGACCAAAATGTGGTTGATCAGCAAAGACTCTGGCTTTCGGAAAAATCATGTAGAATCAACCCTGGCTATAAAAATATGGCAAGCAACCCAACATCGGAAGGTTCTCCTCCCAGGTTAGACAGAGACATGGAGAAAGAACAGATTGATCAGATTAACAGAGGTTATCAGGATCACGCCAACAAAGAAGGATCACTAGGTGGTGCCTCATCCTCCTCAAGTGCTAATACTCGCATGTCGAGAAGCCACAACTCGCACCCCGCTCCACCTCCACTGACACCACCTACCGTCTCGACATCGCCCTGGAGTTTTCAGACTCGTCGGTTAAGTACTTCTGTATCGACCATGGGTGACTTTGAAAATAACTCTGGTCATAATCAGAATCCAGATTATTCTTTTGTCTCCTTATCTGGTTCATCCTCTACGGCGCTATCAGACGTACATAGTTCGTCTTCTACACCTAGACGAAGATCTTACACAAAGACGATTCCATTAGGGTCATCACAATCAGAAGCAGCTATCGATGGGGAAGATAACGCGTCATACTTCGCACCAAGTTCTTTTCCGCCGTCAAGCCCAATCTTACCTATCGCACCGCACGAGTCCTTTGAGCCTAAAAAGATCAACGTACATGGTGAGATCATCTCGGGTGTGGACGACTCAGGGGCGAGCTGGAAGCGCCACACGCGCGTCTACGGGGGAGGCGTATGCCCAGCCTGTATGGCGTCCGGAGGTAACCATGATGGCCAGGGGGGCTTTTACGGCGAGAACGTGCCCCTGAACGAGCGGCGATAGGTTTTTACTACATTATAAAAATCAAAAAAAGAAACAGGAAGGCATTGGGGAAAAGGTATAGAAAAGAAAAATGGCTTGGAATTTTTACGGCTCGGTAAAAAAAAAGAAAAAGGGATGCATCAATACTCAGGAATGCAACTTGGCATTGGTTATTGTCATTCATATCCAAGCAGGATTTGGCGTGGAATCGCAATAGTGAGGGAAAAGAAACAGACTTGTGACTGTTTCCAAGGTATACAGTTTAGACCTTCGCATTTTCTTTTCTTTTTCCTATCAGAGACAACCTACAGTGTCTCCAGGGTTACGAGGAATGTTTGTGAATTCCAACTACGAGAAGGAGTTTGTTTGCTCTTCGCGTATGATCTAGCTGATGTTGCATTTTGAAGTTACATTTTGATACTATCTACTTATTTAATGACTATTCCCATGTTATCTCACTCCTATATAATAACTGTTATCATTCTGGTGTCTATACGTCAAGATATAATGAATCCTTTTCACTTTTCGCTCCAGATTTCCTATTGTTTACCGACTCGTTTCAATACTCACCGAGCTCCTAGTTAGGATTTCTCCTAAATCGACTATAGCTTCGGCTTGACCGAGAAAACAGAAAGATCAGTGGCATGTCGCATCCTTAGATTTACAAATACATTCTCTTCTTCATGGGACCCTCAGCCACGATGAAACCAACAGTTACATAAAAGCATGTGAGTTTTTGTTCATGTAAGGATATTTTGACGTCACCTACGTCCGATGGGAAAATAAAATATAATGCCCAACCCCCCTCCCCCACGCATATATCATGGGATTCTAAAAAAGAACGGGGTGCCGATCGGCTTAGTTAAGCTACAGGGTCCTCCTATATCCTTTTTCACCTTGGAGGATCTCACTAGGGAGACGCTCTGTTCCATTTAGGGAAGGACGTGTATCGCGGTCCACCCGTAAGGCTGTCACTGACGCAAGGGGAACCAAATTGTCTACCTCCTACTCCATTTAACAATACATCGACCTTACTGGCTCGCTAGGACCAGCGGGCGGGTAAAAAAAAGATCTTCGTGCAAACCAGACCGGCGCTCACCGTTCTTCGTCCGCCTGGTGTCTGACTGGTCCGGGGCTGGATCTTGGTGATCTGGAAAACCCCTTGCATCATGTCGTAGCATCATAGTTCATTACTACCGTATGATGATCCCCTGCTGCACGTACATGTTCTCTCCATATGTGGGTGATGGTGGCGATGGGATAGTCTGAAGAACAGGGGCAATTTGGCTTTTGCCGATGCCCTCTTGATTTCTACAACCCAAACCCCCCTTGCTAGACGGGCCGCCGCATTCACGATCCTTCACCGAGCTCTATTTACCGAGCGATCTCACGTCATGCATAGACGCGTTACGAGGTACCAGAACTCGTGCATCCGTGTCAATCCTCGCGCTTTTTTTACAGGGAGGAGCCGGATCTTCTTACGTATCGCCAAAAGGGGGAAGGGAAATGCAGAACGAGATTGCAACGAATACATGAATTTGAATCCTCCGACTGGGAAACATGGTAGTCAGCCCGCATCAGCTTCGGAGCTAGGTAGGTGGTACTTCGGGTCTGAGCGAGGAAAACGGGCATGTTGCATATAATCTTGCCATGCAGCCACGGATAAGGTTGCAGCTCCGACTCAAGCTTGAATATGTGAGGTCGATCCGTTTCACGTCATATATCATATATTAATCTCTTCAACCCCTACCCCTCCAGTTCCTCCCATATAGTTAACCCCCTCACCCAGTTTTCCAGCAGCGTTCTACGGGTCTGTCATGCTTTGATGGGGCTTATTCAGCGAGCTCGGAATTCCCGCGACAGGACCATCGCGTATAGAGTCTACGCATAGGTACAAATTGAGACCTCCGGGATTTATCCATGTTGCTTTAGGGTTTCACACCAAGCACAGCAGTTATATGTACCAGATAACCTGCCTTTGCTATGTCATACGATGTGATATACCTTATAGCAAAAGAACCACGCCTTCTCGCCTGCGTGGTTCTCCTGCATTGGGTATAACTCCCTAGCTATAGATTACGGACCAGTCATCCGGGACTATTTATGTAAACACCAACAGAATCGAGGAAGCTTATCATGAAACATAGTTTGGGCTTGTGTATCTTTTAGAAACCACATACTGCTTGCTGTTAACTACCAACCAGGTGAAAATCGTCCCTCAACCCAGGATACTGGAGTAATTTTAAACAAGAGGGCTTGAATCATTATCATATCCTAATTATTAGACTTCAGGTCCCCAAAATCCTTTCACATGACATGGAATATGTCGTCCTATGTTAACATCACTAAGCATACATTTTGAAATCATAGCTCTCGAAAGATTTATTGCATTGGGGGGGTTCGAATAATTTGAGCTAGGGTCACTTGCAGGGTAAACTAGACGATCAAGAAGCTGTTTGGGACTATGATCAAACCTCACATACACATATGCAAGCCGCCCCCAGATATGTAAACCCCGAACCTCCGTCAGCCATATCTATGCGGTCAACTATACAGCACGCAGGCATGAGTCAGAACTTAAACAAAGGTTCTGACTAGGATGATTTGGGGTAATAAAAATTTGAGGACAAAACCCCGTGCTTTATGTCTATCTGAGCGTGACATCGATACGTCAAATACAGGAGGTGACCATAAACGTAACCCAACGGAGGTGAAACAGAACATACGCAAAGATGTGTATATTCCCATGGCTTGGCAAACAGACAGGTCCTGTTTCAACGAGAGTTACGGGGCGAGAACAAAGTGCACAAACCTTCCGCTCAAACTTAATGGGGAATTTCAGATACCTCTTACAGAACCGAAATATATCCCCATCACGTTTGAAGGGACTTGAGATCATACGTAAGGCTGATAAATCCTTGCCACGATGAGCTGGTAGCTTTTCCTAGCTGCGTCTGATCAACATGGCATGGCATCCGCGGACAAACTCGTGGCCATATCTTTTTTAGGTTTAAGGGTCCCCCCCTTCTCCAAACGAAAAGCACAGGTACAGACAAACACGCAACTTCTCCGCTAGTGTGTGAAGATCTTATAGTTGAGAGTTCGGTACTCGTCAAGGGGGCAAAAGCTCAAACAAATAAGCCAAGCATGTATCTGCCAAGTGCCACGTAGACTGCTGTTGCTATATAAAGACATATACGGGAAATCTAATTCCCTTACTATAGAGATGGTATTCATAAAGGGACTTCTGCAATTATTCTGGACGGTAATAAACCCCTCGAACTGGGATTATATGATCTTCCCGTCGCTTACCCGCACAAATACTTAAGGGGCAACAAGTTAGATTCCCCCGCGCCCGCTTTCCGAGCATACCGGACAAATTGCAAGACTGATCTTCTTCCGCTGCATAATTCTTGTTTGCTCTCCCTTTATTTTTTTTTATTTGGGGCTCAGGGGCAGAAACCGAAAGCGATTTGTTCCTCTTTACGCAGTAAAATAGCATGAGCTCACCATGTTATACATCTATTAAACAGGGGTTGGATAAAGCAGGTATCTAACACTATCTCCCGCTTACATCATAAATATTGATAATCCTCTTGCACATACCGAGGGGGACCCTCCTCTTTAAGAAACTCGTACGTAAGATAACATACTAGG
The DNA here is from genome assembly GCA_022578605.1 of Camillea tinctor. NCBI lineage: Eukaryota > Fungi > Ascomycota > Sordariomycetes > Xylariales > Graphostromataceae > Camillea > Camillea tinctor. The sequence continues at coordinate 630,740 of MU394063.1, read as the reverse complement.
TTAGGCATGTGGTGATAAGAGAGTACGGAGTATGGTCCACGGGTCCAAGACATGTCGGATAAACCCAGATCTTATGCTTGATCTTTTGGAGACACCCAGGAGTTAAATGACAAATCGACATTACATGTACCCAGGAAGTATTACTAGCGGCGAGACGCGTTTGTCTGTTATTGTAAGATGTAAGATAGACTGTTACATTTCTGATACACTAATCGATTAATGTCTGGACATCCTAATTTTAGTTCTTTAAATCTTTATGTTAGGTATTAACAGATAGATAGCGTAAACTCTTAATTACCATATATATACCTAGGTACGTATTGCATAAACCCTACCAGCTTCCTGCAGTTTCTTCAATGTATACAACACCGCCAAATCTGCCAAGTAAACGTATGATGAATCGGGGATTGGCTTTTTTTTTTCTTTTCTAAAAAAACATTATCTTTCACCCAACAGGAAGGTGTACAGGCATTTCACTCTCGCGTGTTTAAGTACACGTTAGAAAACCTTGCTACATATACTGATCAAGGACAAAACGTTTTAGATGGATTTCCTAATTGTTAGGCATTAATATAACTATCGAAATCGAAACCTAGAAAAGTGTAACATCTAAAGTTAAGGAAATCTGATTAGCTGCTGTACGAGGGCGGAAATCACCTCATAGAAGACTACTATTAAGTCATGGTTTATACGGTAAATGAAAACAACGATAATCAAATTCATATATTCATGAAAATTCACGCAGTAAAGACCCGGGTAGTAATGTAACGCTTATAGAGAGAAAGAATCCACAGCTACAGCCATCCACGACGCTGTGCCCTCTGTATTTAGCAACCTTTTCGTTACAGTAATAGAAACTTATAGTTATATAACCTATACATTTATAACTTAAAAAAATATCCGGTATAGATCTTCTTGTAAAGAGGTTACCTTGCCGTTTAGTTTAGACCATCATCGAATTTATGTCCGACTAATAGAATTCCAAGTAGCTAGGTATCCCTTCAAGTCAAATACCTTAGGAATCACGACATGATCCCTCAAGGTATGCGAAGTCGCCGTATGCCACTAAGGGGAACAGAGAGGAAGTTGCGTAAACTATATCAACCAGCTGTACGTAATACTGGTTCATCACACAGAAACGGCGTTATTTCATATATAGAGAGGTACCAATCCTAAATAGGCGAAGATGAATAAGAAAAAACTCTGAGGTAAGTCACAGGAGTGACAGAAACATGCATCGGAAGCCCTTGGCTTCTTAGAGTTTATTCTGTATAGTACAGAAAAAGTAGAAGTCCACTGCACCCCTGTCTCTTTTGTCTATCCTCATGCTTCTATACTCACTAGAATTATCCAGTTGTTCAATAACATATTTCCTAAAAATCAAGTATTTGACTAGGAGACATATAGATCTAAAGAAACTAGGGGAGACAAAATATATACTGCTTCGTATGAAAGCCCTCTAGTGGTATGGCAGCATATGCTATGAGCTATAAACAACCCTAAGCAAACTATAACCTAGTTAAACTGATATGCACACGCTGACATATACATGTATTCTTTTATCATAATTTCCGCTATTGGACTTACAGTATTTGACTTCTTATTATATACTAGCTAAAATAAATGCTAGAAGTGGCGTGTTGGGCCATGTAGCACATAACAGTATCTGTCTCGGCTAGGACCAAAAAGAGTGTTGGATATCAACAAAAGCAACGATATCATGGGTAGTTATAATTCTGGCTTATTATGTAACAACATCGCGATTCCTGAAGTCCTTACTAGGTCCACGTGGGAATATTAATATGAGTATGAGGAGAACATAAAGTCAGCGTTGTGATCCCGTGAAAATTCAAAACCTACTTGAAGGGAAAAGGAGAGCAATTAACCTAAATATAAATAAGTTAACATTACATTGAAAAAGAAAAGTCGAGAAGCAGTTCTTAACTAAAGATGGTGAAGTATTATGTATATATATTAACAACTAGAAAATCCTCATTCGTCGAGAGGTTGATACCGTAGAAAGTGAGCGTATAGGAGCCTCCTTTCATGTTACACGGGGCATATATTCGGAATGAGCGAGACCGTATCACTAATTGCATACTTCCAATATAGCCTCGAAGCTATCTACTACTATCAATCCTCCGCAAGCTCGTAATGGAAGAGGGAAAGATAATTCCGGGGAGGCAAGCTCTTCTCCTTTCTTACTCCTCTAGGGAGAAATACCACATACATACCTTGCGATACTCCCGATAACACCCCCTTGCCTGCTTATTAGCACGCCGACTAAAGAGCCTAATCGTATAAGTAGGACACCGTATAATGAAAAAGTTGCCTACAACATAGATCACAACATTGAATACCTTTTAGAGCCGGCGAAATAAGACTAATAGATGTCAACGTATTAATCACCATGAGGACATGCCAGCATGTGTTTACATTAGTATAGCGATAGTCGCTAGTTAGCTTGGCTTCCTTTGCGGTGAATCGGACGTGGGAGAGGAGGGAAAATAATGTTATTTACATATAGCACACAATCATCGACAATGTGTTCGCGTTCAATAAAATCCATATATCGTTAATGCTTTAGAGAGAGTAATAGTTGCCGATAGAAAGAAAGGGGAAACTGTTGTCTGTAAGATGGTAAACTTAAAAGAGTTCTCTAAGATCAACGTCAAGTAAGTCACAAATGACTAGCAACCGCAGTACAGCAGCTTCAGCGTGGTAACAATAAGGCCCAACTTCAAGAAACTACGAGGCTAGACTCAGTTGAAGTAGAGATGGAGAGGAAGGGAAGTACTATACTGCCGACCCTGATAACCCAACAACCTATCAACCTACATAGATTATTGACCTACTTAATACCTCATAGCTATCACTACCTCAGCCCAATTCAACTTAGCTCTAGTGTGCACAATATGCTGCCTATCTTCCTCCTCGCCCTCCTTCTTCCTTATTAGGGGGGGGGGGGGGGGGGGGGGGGGGGGGGGGGGGGGGGGGGGGGGGGGGGGGGGGGGGGGGGGGGGGGGGGGGGGGGGGGGGCGGGGGGGGGGCGGGGGGGGGGGGGGGGGGGGGGGGGGGGGGGGGGGGGGGGGGGGGGGGCGAG
>MU394063.1:479440-627627 GCA_022578605.1 Camillea tinctor | reverse complement strand
CAAAAATCTAACACCAACTCAGCCCAATTCAAATTACCTATTTTTTGCCAAAAATGCGGCCTATTTTCCACCTCCCCCTCCTTCTTAATTTTTACCCCCCCCCCCCCCCCCCCCCACACACACACACACACAAGCAAGCTCATATGAACCCTATAAGCCTAGATAAGTAAGTCCGCAATATATATGCAAGTCTTCCATCCGGGCAATACGGTTCAAGCAACTCATGCATCTCCGAGTAATTAAATAAGCGCCGAAAGCAACACGCGCTTCCGTCGCTTAGATCTATGGGTCCGAATGTACCTAGCAGATCATAGCTAGATAACACATTATCTATGATATACAGACATACATACATGGCGCTTAAAAGTACGCGTTTCGCTTAGACTTACGGCTTGGAAAAGGGTAGGGCTTTTTTATTTAGTTTGCCACAAGATGCAAGGCCGTATTAACACAAGTTTCCGTCAATCTTTAAACGCGCTGTTGCGATGATCACTTTGGCCCTAGCCGCTATTTTCTGCGCAATTTCTACATCGCTACTGCTAAGCTAGTTACGTTCTCCTAGAAGGCGGACTATATCCGGCTTTCATTGGTGATATTACTAACGGCATGTGTATGTTGGATACAATGAGGCCGTCGTAACTTTGTACTCCCCAAGAAATATCACGTGTCTACCATGTGCTGCGAGGGGGATCATAGAGAGAGGCGTGTGCCTGCGTCGTGCGGTGCGACAACAGATGGCTGACTAGATAGGTAGCAGATGGCGTTTTCTTTTACACGGCATCTTGGACAAGCCTTGAGAGCAAAGAAACAGCCTGCTCCAAGATATACAAGGAGAGGGAGGGATCTAGGATTCGAGGTGTGTACCTACACATCTAAAACACGTGGGTATGTAGTGCTTGCCCGTCCTAGGTCCTCTTCCTCACCCAAACCCCTCTCAAGTTCTACAAGCTGCAAGCAAAACCGGGCGCACAATCTAGCGACGGAACAAAACTGGCCATTCACAAGTCGCCCCCCTCTATGGTTTAGGTGACGCGATGTAGGTGGTGTAGGGAGGTCTCACCCTCCCCTCCCCCCCGATGACGAGCAGACAAGGTGGAGGAGCGAATAAAAGGCCAGAAAGCCATGGGACGCCGGCTACTGGGGCCACGTAGGTCCGTCTAGGACGGGCGAACCTGCAAGCCCAAAAACCAAAACCAAGATTCTAGGCCGGTGATGTGCAACGCACCAGAAGCAAGAAAAGGGTGCTTAGGAGGGGGAAGGTTGAAAAGCTTGGTGAGTCAAGTGCGGTTCGCCAAGTTGTCGACTTAAGCGCCGCTTACCCTCCCTGCAACACCAAAGCCCACACAATAGGTTAGATGGGTTACATGCGTGCTCCTGCATCCCCTCTCCGTGTTCCTACTACATATGGAGTACGACATGGGTTTGCAGATGTGGGATGAGTTGAAGGCTATCTGTATACCTTCTTCACCTAGATTCGACATATATACACAATACTAACTAACCAACCTAGCGTAGAGCGTGCTTTGCGTTAGGTTGGGAGCGCCAAAAAAACAGTACGCTAAATGCTGTATTGTAGTGCAATCTAACATGGTTGTAAGTCAGGTTTGACCCAATCTACCCAAGCTGAGCCGACCTTTTTTTTTTTTCCTATTCTATTTTTTCAGTAAATCTGTTATCACTCATCGTCAGTGACAGCTGTACACGGACCAACAACAAGACCCGACCCAGTAATTTAGAAAGTTGCCTTGTGGTCTTTGGTGTCTCGAGAAAAGTTCTGATCTACGCTACGTGGAAACCCTTTTTATCTCGGAGAAACGAGTACCCCTGGCTTCGGTTCTGGTTCTGAATCTAGCTCTGGCGCTGCAGTGCGTCACGCTGCTCTGCTTTAAAATTCGTGTTCGTGAAAATGGGCTGTCCAAAGCATCCAGGCCAAGGGCGGCGGGCCAAAATGTAACCCATCCAAACTCTTTAGTTAGTTGCCGAAAAGCCGCTGGTGGTGGGCTTGGGGAACGCTTTACTCTATGTGGAACTAACCGCGTTCCTGGCCTCCCGCGACTATGGGGATTCGCGACTTTCGCTCTCTTCCCCTTCTCTCCCTCTCTCCCTCCCCACTGTTTAGGGGTCCAGGAGGTACCCGTTTCGAATGTTTCAGATCCTTCTAAACAACCAAACTTGACAGTTTGGAAGTGTACGACGACCTTTTTAGGACAGTGTGGAGGTTTGGTAGCGGAGCGGTGTGTATGTATTGTTCGTTGCTTGCGTATGTTGAACGTCCAGTTTTGGTGTGGTCGAACGGTCGAAACCCATGTTCTATTTACAGTACCCCGTACACTAACCCATTCCATCATGTAGTGTACGTACGTACATAGGTATGTATGTGTGTATGTATGTACATGTACGTAACAGTAACGGGTATGATGTATGTAGTGTACCTAGTGTAGGTGTAAGCCTGGCACACCTGACGTGACTTGGGACCAAAAAAGACGGCAACATCAGCCGGTTGTCGGGAAGAGGTGAAGAAAACGGCAAAGAAGGAGAAAAAAAGAAATGGAAAGCATCGTTTCCAGGAACAGACGAGCAGTGGTCGTGTGTTGTTATTGGGAAACGATCCTCTCTACACTAGCTTCTGGGTCATTCGGGATGATCAGCGCGCTGCCATATTGCGTCCTGTCCTGCCCGCCGGCTTGTCAACTCGTCTAGGTTAGGTTAGTGTACACATACGACACATATGTACAGTGACTTAAATCTATCTAGGTACATGCATATACATACCATACCACACCACAGGTATAGGTATATAAATGGAACTACCTAGGCGAAGAGAGGAGCTTCTGGGTTTCAGGAAGATGAAACGGCTGCTAAGCATGGATATTATGTCGATCGTCTATCTAGCTGGAGTTGAATCCCCTGCAAATAGCTCAATGTATGCATAGTAGAGTACTTACATTGTACGCTGCTTGCATAGCTGTAATTATGCCTTGTATGTATTTTATATGTATGTGTATGCAGTTATTATTCCTTCCAAGGGTTTGCCTGGACTACTTTCATTAACTCAGCATCAATCCAGCCTGTCCTCCGCTTTTGGACTGACATGGATGGACATGATGGGGCATGGGAGCAAATGCAGGTACACAGGCACCCTACCTTCGGTATTCTATTCTAGTGTAGGTATTCTCATCGAAACGGCAAAGTACCTATATTTGATATGTCTAAGCACTGGTCATGGCGATTGCGGCTGAATATCTCTCTCTTACCAATCGCGTATTCGACTGAGTGATTGATTGATTGATTACCTGCGCCAAGTTGAAATATCATCTCTAAGCACAGATGAGTTTAGATGCCCAGGTGAATTATCTAAAAATAAATCAAAGTTGAGATGACAGCAAACACTTGCACTAAAAGGAGTCAAATAAAACATTGAAATAAATAGATAGCAGCTAATAGTTAGATAGGCAGGCACCCAGGCGAAGCGAAATAGAATGTGGGCTAGCTTTAATACTTCACGCGTCAAGATATTAGTGTAAGAGGTAGACTAATACGAAGGCATATGAGATGAGAAAACGTACTACAGTAGCGGATGCATTTATTAATAACCTTTGGTGCGTTCTTTTGAACTCGCATGAAAGTTATAGTAGAAATATGTCTATATGTATTATCTATTATGAAGAAAAAACATAATGAATGGTTGATATATGGAAGTGAAAAGCAAGCAAACGAACAAACAAGGGCTAATAACCGGTACGGTTGGTACCCTAACAGGGACAACTTTTGAACTGAGCAGTAATAGTAGTACCCTAGCACTATTCAAAGCTTCCCTCGCCTTTGCAAGACCAACAGTCGAGCGGCTCAGTGGTCCTGTTAGCGCAGCTGGGTTGAAAGACAGCGCGCTGTGGATAGGGGCATATGATTTGCGTCTGCGTCGCGTTACTCGACAGGGTGACCTCGACGAGGCTGGCAACGGGCGCGGTGTCGTTTTCCACCCATAATCGCAGCTGGTCGAATAGCGCATCGGGCTGGCCACCATTCCCTCCCCAGCAGTGGCCGAGACCAGGCACGCGATAGTACCGGTAGAAACCGGTGACATTTCCAACCATCGAGTTCACTTCCTTGTAGTAGTGCAAGGTACTTCCGGGCGTGATAGATGGGTCCGCCTTCATATGATGTTAGTTATTGTAAAGAGGGAAATGAAAAAAAAGGGGGGGGAGGGGGGAGAGGGTTAGAAAGAGAGCAAAACTTACTAGACCGTGATAGGTGATCATTTTACCACCGGCATTCGAGAATTCAAAGAGTCCGGGCTCAGCAGCTTCCATGGATGAAGCAAAGACCTTCTTTAGGGTCTGGAACATAGTATCGTACTGGGCGTGGGTAAGGGTGGTGACGTTCGCCCCCGGGTTCTTCAGGACGCATTCGGTATACCAGAACGCTAGGGTCTCCCGCCCCGAAGGCACACAGGTGCCGTTAGCTGCGCACGTCGTCCCCGCCACCGCCGCCAGGTCGGACCCTATCTCGTATCCGTACCACATGAAGTCGCCGTTGGAGAAGCGCGGCCCGGTCCACGTAGCTTGCGCAACGGCTCCGGCGGCTGAGCTCAGGATCATGTTTGATTCTGTATCGGAACAGTAGAACGAATCTCCCACGTAGTCAGATGCGTCGAATAGCTGGAGACACAGCTCGGGCTCAGCAATCAATCCGTCCACCACCCCGTCCAAGCCGTCACATATATCAATAGCCAGCGTCGTAAGGTATGTCAGTTCACAGTTCCGGGGGTACTGTTGGGTAAGGTCCATGTAAAACGGTGGCCAGCTCGATCCGACTGCGAGTTCGGCCCAGTAAAGTGCCGGCGCTGCTGCTATGATCCCATCATATGCTGTTGGGAACTGTTGGGCCAGTGTGGCGGCTTGCCGGCCACCCTGAGAACAGCCGTTCCAGTAGGAGAAGGACGGCGCTTGTCCATAGTAATTGTCGATAACCTGCTTCGAGATGATACTCTAGATAGGGGTAGTTAGTACTGGAAACAAGCTAGATATCGAAACCGAAAAAAGACACTAGCCAACATTAGTCCTTGCTTTTACTTACCAGGTCGTTTAGCGAAGTCTGACCAAGATCGTCTAGAGCAACGAGATTCAAGTTCCCGGGACTGTTTAGACCCCACAACGGTGGGGAGCTGTCAGATCCCACCCCGCCATCCGTCGTCGCCGTGACATATCCGTCACGAAGCGCTCCGAGCATACCGGCATAGGTCAGGACGAACCGTCCAGCTACCCAACCTCCACCGCCAATTGATTGCAACCTGCCGTTCCAGTCCTCGACGGGAAGCCAGGTCTCGGCCACGACGGTGTCGTTCTGGCCTGGGTGGGTATAGCTCACGGTCACGTTGCAGAAAGTTGCATTCTGGACGTTGATGGCGGGCTGCGAGTACCGCCAGCCCTTCGGAATGGGGAAGCTATAGTTGGTGACCACCGAGGCTTCGACCTGGAGGATTTCGGCGCCGAAGAGGGAGATGGAGGGGAAGGTCGGCGGCGTGCACGGCTGCGTGGGTGATAGGAGAGCCATTGTCGTTAGGAGAGAGCACCAACTTATATCGATTGTGAAGGGGCGTGTTGTCTACTGTTTCTACATAACTACCTAGGTACTTTGAGAAGTGCGAGCATATTGAATTTTATAACACCTACCTCCCTACTTACTTGCCTACTTACTTATTTACTCACTTACGTCTTCTGCTCGTCCATCTACGTATAGGTGATTTCTATCCAATCTCAATACGCATTTACGCATTTACGCAAAGACAGTGGATACTGGAAGTGCCCGAGTCAAGTGAACTACTAGCTTTGGAAACTGATAGATCAGCCATACCAGGTTAGGTATATATAAATCAACCATCTCCAAAAAAATGTCCGAGGCCTACGATGAAAGAGAAAGGAAGGAGGCTTTGAATAATGAACGAAGGAGATCCACAGACAAAAGAAAATACGAACCAATCAGACATAGTCAAGCACATGCTTTTTTTCCCCAATACGCATTTTTCGCGTTGAGGCTCCTTTAACTCATTCACATTACGCCCAGCTACAGAGGGCGCTGCACCAATAAAGAAGAAGAAGAAAAAATAATTAGTTTAGAACGCCATTTCGTATGAATGCCGTTCAAGATCCGCCAACCTAGATGCTTAAAATCGCCCCCCCCCCCGGCCATCTTCCTCGCTAGTTCGACATCATGCATGAACCTCGTCCCATTTCTGACCTGCGTCATAGGCCACTCTATCCAACGGGCGTGGTGTATTGGTTGTGGTGATGAGGATTCTAATATCCCCGAGACGCCTTGTACTATGTGCGCAGCCCACCCTCTCAGGTACCAGACCGATTCGAGGGTCTGGAGCAGCACGGCGAAGTAGGCTAGGATCACGAGCGCGACGGGTTCGTCCTCCTTGAGCATGTCTACGTACTCGTCCTCCAGGACGTACATCCATATCATGATGACCTGAAACTTGGCATCCGCAGCCGGCTTCGGGTCCGCTGACGTGCCGAAGGTCTCTTGGAAGCACCACTTTAGCATATTCACCGTGTTCCGGTAGGTGTCTTTCCGTGGCCCCGGAGCCTGCCCCTCGACGAAAGAAGAGAGGTTGCTCAGTGCGGTCTCCCATTCTATGGTCCTGAATACTATGTACGTTTGTTCCTGTTCTGCCTGTTGTGTACTTGTGCGGGCTACGGGTGGTGCAGACGGCCCCTCTCCAGCTTCACTTGCAATTAGAGCCATTATTCTGGCGATACCGATGGTTTCGACCACGATGCGGACACCGCGAAACAGCTCCCACCATGCTACTTCTTGCCCCTCTGCGACAATGAGCAGATGACGGGGTCCCGGCTGCTTGGCGAATGTGCATGTGCAAATGAGAACAGTGGCGATGTACAGTTCCGCGCAGTTCTGTTCGCTCAGGTTGGTCAATATTTGAGTTGTCTGGCGTAGCGCGATGGCTATATGCGTTTCTGCCCGGTCCACAAGTCCAGCTGACCGGTTGAGATCTTGCCTTGCTAAGTGCAGCGCTGCTATCGCGAGGATCAGGTGTAGAACACTGTGGTGGCGGAAAGCGAGACGAGGTGTTTGGTCCTGCCATAGACGCTTGTCGTGCTCCTGTACTCAGGCGGCGACCACTTGTACATAATGATGGAAGAGTTCGAAGTCCTCAACAGTCCAAGGTATATGTGAAGGTGCTGTCAAGGAGAAATCGGGCGATGGTGCAAGCAAAGACCCCGGCAACGATAGGGTGCTTGTCGAAGGAGATATTGAAGTGGTGATATTTAGATTCCTCTCCACCGGCACAATAGACCAATCTTTCCGTGGCCTACCTCTCCCTCTAACGGGCGCTGTAGACTGGGCACCCTGATTATCAGGAGAGTAATCACATGGTATCATAAACCGGACACAGTTCCCACATTCGGGTTTGGCTTCATCGCACTGCGTGTCCCGGTAGTAAGTAAAGAGGCGAACACGTTTGCGAAATACATAGGAAACAAAAATCGTAGAATAGGGGTTCCCATGGGCTACAGCATCTTACCTTAATCTTTCGTCGCTTACAGCGCCAACAACCATTGCGCGACTTGGTATGCGACCTGCGGGTCCTGGTACGGGTCTGCGGTTGGTGATCTGAATCTTCCATATTTGCCATTACCGATACCAGACCAGAGGATAGGTAGTGCGGGATCCAGAAGACTGGTATACACTAGGTAGATACTCTGATATGGATGTCGTATAGGTGTTCAATGAGTTTTGATACGCCGGACAGCAAGGCAGGGTACATTATAAGTGTAAAATATGATAAACCACATCGTCAGTCTATAATAGACTGATCCAGCTAACTTGCCTAACCTGACTAGTTAGTTGTTCTTGAACTGGAAGTGCCGTGAGTGGTGTTCATTTCCCCACAATGAACCCGATTCGGTACCAGATGCGCATTCTCCGATACGAAAAGGGCGTATTTAATATACATAAATGCCGTTGAACCTCGCTGTCGACATCAGCACTCGACATTCTCGAAACTCATAAACCACGGCAGAATACTCGCCTTGTTTCCCATCTGCAAAGCATCACGGAGACTCCCAACAGACAAAACATTGTTACGACATGTCGATTAGAGAAGTGACAGGAGGAGACTGGCAGAACAGTCTCTGCGATTGTACGCCATGCGGTAGCTGTATTCTGGGCTTCTTCGCGCCTTGTCTCCGTAAGTTTCTTTATATCCTATGTCCAACTTACATATATCAACCCTTCTTTCCTGGATGTTCGGGCATTGAGCTAACCTGACTGCCTTGATTAAACTAGTCGTCGGCCGGGCATCTTCAAGACTACATGATCCTAACAACCCATCCCCCGACTACTTCAACGGCGACTGTCTCATACACGGCGGCCTCACGCTTCTCACCAGCGGCTGGATATTTAGTATGATAAAGCGCACCGAGATCCGCGAACGTTTCGGCATCCCGGGCAGCGGCTGGGGCGATTGTTGTACTGCGTTTTGGTGCCAGTGCTGCCAGGTCATACAATCAGACAATGAAGTTAATAGCCGCTTGGTCACAGGACCTATAGATCAGGGATATCAGTCATACAAAGATGAGATGAGGGCTCCTTCATGATGGACCGGTTGGATGAACGAAAGGGGATGAAGCAATCTGAGGAAAAGATAGGACAGGGAGAACATTTGGTTTCTTCTAAGGTTTAATACTATAACCTAACCGGTTGCTTCTTTTTATTTACTATGTATTATATACCTACCTTTAAGCTACATATTTAATAGCACCAACTCATTACATTATAGTTACGACCGATTACACATAACCTACTATGTTCGGCTTATATACCGATATCTCATTATATAAAACCATGTTAAGAACTCAAATATTCATCAGATTGTGTATAAAAATTACATAAAGAAATGTTCTTCACCTCACCAATACACGAAGAAAACAGGGAGAGGGTTTCAATTACTTCTTGTTGGTCTATATATTATCCTAAAGTAAGTACTTAACCTATTATAGTAGTGTACACTAATTATAGTACTTAGCAGTACCTTAGAAGTACATAGGTCAGCTTAATAAAAGGCCATGATCATCACAGAAAATCAAGCATGGTAACTTGACCTGCTTGACATCCTAACAAAATAACGGTTTAGCGCGCTATGGACGGCATAAATAGGTACCTAACTACCTAGGTACACACTAGTGCAGTGCACTAGGTTATGTACTAGGTTATGTACCTAGGTAGGTTATGTATGCACAATACTGTACAATGCAACGCGCATGCGCATACATAAGACGGTACTTTATACATTGAAGAGAGGTATGGGGCATTTCTTGGAAAGCCCCTGCAAGCAATTGAACCTCTGCAAGTCCTCTTTCACACCACCCCCTGTCATATCCATTAGATGGGTCCCCTGTTCGCCTCCCCCCTCTCGGCACCCCTGAGGAGCTGGGTTTTGATTTGGTTGGTCAGCCTTGATCTCCACCATGATCCCTCTTTCTCCTGTCGACTGACCAGTAGAAACCAGAGGGCCATTTTATCTTTGCGCTGGCAATCACATCACCTGCCTACTTACTTCTTTTTTACCTCCCTACCTAACTTACCTCTGTGTGCGCGCTAGGTATGTACTAGGGGCAACATAATATATGTACTGTGCTTATATTATAATTTTTTTAATCATCTCTTTTCTGCTATTTTTTTCTCATCTAGGTTTTTTTTCCTTTTTTCCCTTTCTAGTTTGCGTATATACCTATGTGTGTGAGTGCGTATGGATTATAATTAGGTTCAGCAATGTAAATTTATCTATTGGTGACATGTTCACAGTGTCAGCCCCTCGAACCGGTTTACATGCAGTTCAAAAAAAAAGAAGGATAAACGAACCAATGACAAAATCATTAGGCATTGATTCTTTTGCGGACACTCTGCCACTTCTGTCAAAACCTAGTCGCCAATCCGGCGAACCGTCCCATTGGATGAACCGAATTTAGATCTGCACTGTGCTCACCCTGTACATCCTCTGACGCCTCCTCCTTCCATCTTGCATCAGCCAATCAATACCTGTGGAGGCTCGTGTAGCTACCCACTCCTTACCGTATTAGACACGGTATTTTTCATAGCTTCTTTACAGTGCTGTACACTGTAAATATTGAGTGCATCCAAACCAGTAAAGTTTGTGTTCACTGGGGTCCTAGCGGTCTTTGCCGGTTAAAGTTAAGGTATGCATCACTTTTACAGATACACTGTACTGTACAGAAATTCGCCTGTCACACCACTTAGGTACATACCACTTAACTAATTTTACTGTGGTTCTCTCAGTCTTTCTCCTCCTGCTCTTCTTCCTCTCTTTCTTTTTTTCTTTTTTTTTTTCTTTCCATCGCATCTTTTTGTTCATCTTCTCTTTCTTCCATCCTCCCCTCCTTCACTCCTACCATCACCAACGCCCTTCCTTTATTCTCCCTCCCCCCCTTTCAGAACTTGCTGGGTCCAATCCTCCTCGAGCCTCTCCCTTTATTTTTTTTGTGCGTATGCGCGGATCAATTACTATTTATCATTGGCTCACTATCTGTCGGCCTTGATCAAGGAACAATAAAGTAAAAAAAACCGAAGGACAACTACTGCATCGCATCTCGAGAAGAAGACAATAACCCCGTCATTGACTACCCAAGGAAAAAAATTACAAAAAAAAAAAGGAACAGAAAAATTATTTCACCGCACACTCGCAATTGGGAAGAAAGGAAGACAACAAGAAAGCACAAAACTTCTGGAGTTCTGGAACCACTCAGTCCCATACTTCGACATTTTTGTTTTTTACATTTAATCATTGTACAATTTTTTCTTATTATTTCAGTTCAAAACGACCATTATATTTTTTTATATCTTCAATCTCTTCGCCGCTTTTCGTTCAATATCGCATCACTTAACATACATGGTTATTATTTGCCTATAATCGCGCTCTCCGACCACAGTCCAGTTGCTAGCAAACGATTACATTCGGTACGGATAGAGAAAAAAAAGAAGGAGAGGAACATTTACGGTTGTCAATAATTACAGAAACAGTTGCCTTGTGTGTATTGCTGCATCGCAATCTCTTTGTATCTCCCTGTCTTCTAATCCGGTATAGGAAACAAAGAGCTCTCGGGTGGACTCTTTCCTTTGGCAGAGACCAAGCAAGCGACTGACAGCGAATCGGCATAACCGCCTGCCTCAGTAACAGCAGTAACAGCGTTACTCAGCCCCTTCCAGCAAACCTGCCACTTGCGCGCCGCTCTCGGACGACTGGAGACAAGGAAACTTTCGCCTCCTGCTCTGTCCCTGCGTTGCCCTGTTACGAATCGAGCTGGTTGCCCGTTCACTCGGTTCTTTGATTGCAAACTGCTTCGACCTTTCCCGATATCTACATCGTTCCGAGTCTGCCTTTGCAGCTTCTTGTTTATAGCAACTTGCCTTGTCGTTCATTCAGACACGCCCGATCTTTTCGATTATCAGCAAGGGGGAAGATCTTTAATTATCGCCAAGTACAGATCTAACCACGCACCGACTCGCGTTCCATATTCTATTTCTTGTTCACAGCTTTCTGCCCTTTAGCAGCCTGCTTTCTTGGATCCGTTACGGTTTCTTTTCTGGCAAACCGACGTTTGATACGAACATCGTTCCGAATCCACGACTCATTATTCCCTTAACAGAGAGCACCAGTTGCCTGGTCATTCCCACGTGGACAATACTACCATATTAATCATAGATCCCGACTGGATTACTATTATTCCACCATCTATTTGGTTGTAATATCCCTTCGATTGCCCTCTTGTCTAAAGGCCGTCATCCATTCCTTATTTTAGATTTCGCTTCTTATCAACCTCTCGACTACACCTAGTTTTTACAGCATTTGTTTTGACGCATTCTTGGACACCTTTGTCCACGATACGTATCATATTTTCTCCTCTTGTTTGAGTATGGACACCGGTGGTCTCGCTCAAATGTCTCACAACGGATTTACTTCGCCTGCCGGTTTGGGCATGCCCTCTGGAGGCCTGGCGTCTCGTCGTGGTGGTGGCCAGAACATCAAGCCGCTATCCTTCGAGTCGATCAAGTCCCAGACTGATACCAAAGACAACGGGGTCCCGACGCCGCGAACCAGCCGATCTCACCTGCTTGCAGGTCTCAGAACGGCCCCCAAGTCAGCTACCGCCGCGTCCTTTGCCGCCTCACCCACCTCGACTACGATGCCTGCGAATGCTCTGGGTAGGAATGGGAACATTGCCGGGAACATGTACGGCGGCCGCGAACAGTCTTACAGCGCGCCTAAGACGTCGCTCCCGCGCCTTGCGACCCAGCAGCAGCACCCCCAACATCTACAGCAACAGCAACAACAGCAGCTACAGCAGCAGCAGCAGCAGCAGCAAGCTTACAATTCCATGCTCCACTCCATGATGAGCATGAACCACCAACAGTACACACCAGAGCAGATTCTGGCACCTCCCGAGCTCCTTCTTGACGAGCAGGTCCAGGAGCAGATGGATCCTTCTTTGTACGCGCAGCTGGTGGCAACTAATCTTTATCTTGCTCAGCAACAGCAGCGACTGCAGCAGCAATTGATGAGTGTGCAGGCTGCTGCCCAGCAGTTCCAAGGTCTTAGCTTGAACGGACATTCTGCTTTACAGCAACAGATGGCCCTTCAGAACCTGTATCATCAGCAACAGCAGCTCAAGACCCTCCAGCAATCAATTTCTAGTTCTCTGCCTCAGCAGAACATGTATGCCTACTATGACCCTGCAACGCAGCAGACATACTTGATTGACCAGAGTGCTGTGCAAATGAGTAGTCAGAGTTACATGGACCAGACACCTAGCACTCCCCAAGGCCTCTACTTCCAGCAGCAGCAACAGCCGCAGCAGCCGCAGCCGCAACAGCAGAGTGGCAACGGCACCCCTCGAGTTCAAGTGTCCCCCCCTCCCCCGGAGAACAACCCTCCCAGGTACCGTTCAAGCTCTCCCCCTAAGAAGGCGGAGATGACGGCTGAACCGACACCCCTTCCGCCACCTTCTGCCAATGCTTTCCGCCGGGGCCACAAGAAGACGTCTTCTCTTGCCAACAGCAAGGGCCTTGATATCTCGACCGAAGACAATCTCAAGTCTGCTGGCCCTAAGACGGCTTCGTTCCCCTTGTCTCCTATGCCAAACGGAGGCTATGGTCCTGGTCAAGCTCGGGCTGGTGAGCATCCTATCCGCCAACCTCGTGGACCACCAGCTTTGGATGAGCTTCGATCTAAGCCTACCTCGAGGCACGAGGGTAGCAAGAACTTTGCCGCACGAACTCGTCGGTCGGCCGTTCACAATCTTGTTAAAGCTGGTATGGTTCGGCGCAAGGGGACCAACAGCAGCTGCGGGAGCATGAGTCCAGTTTCCGAAAGTGCTGAGGAAGTCGTCACCCCGTCGACTGACAATGAGTCTGACTCTGGCCGTAGTGGCTCAGGCAGCCTATCAGGAGATGCGGAGCCTAGTCTGGCTAGTTCCCGGACTTCAGCAAGTGGCGGCTGGGGAGCTATCGGATCGGATCGTCCTGGCTCGCGACAGAAGTCCCGCAAGAGTGTGGACAGTCAGTCTAGTGCTGGTGAGACGGATGGGAGCTTTGCTAGTGTATTCAAGAACGGTTCCCAGCGTTCCAACAAGACGGAAACCTCCAATGGGCAGCGCAAGGCGCCTATGGTCGTGCTTACTAGCGCAGAAAGGCGTAAGGGTGGCAACGGCATTACGGTCGCTTAAAGCATCACTTCGTGTCTACATTTTTACGCATTAACGATCGCACGCTCCCAATGTCTGTCTTTTTCAATGATTATTGCAAGGAGCGGTAGATCCCCTCCTAGCAGCATTTACGCGTGAATGGACTGGACAGGATGGGATTGGGCAACAGAATGGTTATTTTTTTTTTTTTTGGTTTATTTCTCTTCTCGATTTTACTTTGGTAGAGGCCGGAAACCTGAATTGCGGGTGAGGATGGTAATCCGAAACGGTGCCTTTCCGTTTGCAACACCGAGGACTCCGGACCAGCTTCCGGGGTCGCACTTCTCGGGGAGATAGAGAGGTTTGGAGAAAAGAAGAAGAAAAAAAGAATAAAAGAATATATCCCGATCAGGGATTTACACATTTGCTGTTTATACTTCATGTCATTCACTTGCCCTACCGCACACAGTTGTTCTGATCGCATTGAGTTTGGTGGGAAGTAGTGCAGGGAGCATCACACTAACGACCCTTGTGGGTGTCAATATCCTGCAACGAAAACAAAACAAAAAAACAATGTACAATAGCTCTCATTTCGACTGGACGGATACGGCATCCCGCCTTTGCTGGGGCGGTTTACCAGCAGCTTAGGTAGTGATCAATGGAAAAAAGAAAATCCAGATTACATGCTCAATGTGTTCCCTTGCTCAGCCTTCTGTGTTTGTTTTTCGAATGTGAATCGGTTTATATTATCTCGGCTAACTTGAGGATTTCGGAGAGAGATGGATCAGATAAGATCAAGGATGGAATCTTGAATGTCTGAATATTACCACATAACCTAGCAAGTTGTATTAGCCTTAGATGATCCACGCACAGCATGTTTAATATATAGGCATCGTATCATGCCTTACCTTGGATTTGACTCAGTTCACGGAGTTAAAGGATTGTTGGAAGGCCGATGTCCCCGCATCCTCAGCCCAAAGCGGGCGATTTGGTCTACTAGATAGTCTAGCTCTTCAAGCTTACACCCTCTTCCTCACTACCCTCCCCCCTTCTCAGCCAAGTCACAGCCAAGGATCCCCGAAGCAGAAGATGATGGTTGGCGGACGGGATGTTATGTGACACAATGTGTATACGGGTAGATCCCTCAAGACATGGATGGACAGCCTAGTACGTATGTACTGTCTTGGAAATCGGATAATCGATCGGGGTTCAAGGGACCAGGACTTTACTTCTTTTTTTTCTCTAGCACCTTTGGTGGATGGAATCGGGCATTTTTAGTCTAGGTAGTAGGTATATATATAGCCTACGTAATTGATCTATGAGCTGAAGTTATAAATGTCCTCTTTGACCTCCTCAATATTTTCCACCCTGGACCTCAAGTTTTGATAGGTACTATATTGACAGATTACTTGGTTATATATATTCCGACGTTTTTACGAGGAACTTCCTTTGTTTCTATTTCCCTCTCATTTCACTGCATTCCATCTTCTCACCTCAAGAGGGAAGAATAATAAACGAAGCGGAATAAACAAAAGATAAGACCAAAGAAAGGGGGAGAACGACAACAATGTCTTTTCCGTATAAGACTGTCCTCATGGTCGGCTGCACGGCCGGTATCGGCCTGGCTCTGGCTGAGCGCATGATTGAGAATGGAGTCTTCGTGATCGGTGTCGGTCGGCGCAAGGACAGGCTCGACGCTTTTGTTGCGAAGCACGGCCCGGAGAAGGCGGCGGCTTCGCAGTTCGATATCACGGACTTGGATGGTATTAAGGGGTGGGCTGAAGGGTCAGTGAACATATTCTGCTTTTTTATTCTCTCATTTTCCCTCATGTGATGGTGGTATATATAGGTACATATATATATATATGCTATGCGGTTTTGAAGAGGGGAAGATAGATATAGAAAAGACTCGTGGGAATGAACTATCGAGCCTTGGTCTCCTCTCCCATCCGATGGAATATATATATATACATACCGACAAATGGACCCCCCCCCTCCTTTCCAAAAACTCCTCACACTACTAATAACCGCCACAGCATCATCAAATCCTACCCCACCCTCGACTGCATAGTCCTCAACTCCGGCATCCAGCGCTCCCTCAACTTCGCCTCGCCCACCACCATCGACCTCGCCCTCATGCAGCACGAAACCACCACCAACTACACCGCGTACGTCTACCTCATGGCCGCCTTCCTGCCGCACCTGCAGTCCCTGTCCCCGCGCCCCGCGAGCCTCGTGGCCGTCACCTCCGGCCTGGCCCTGGTGCCCCTGCCCCGCTGCGCCAACTACTGCGCCGGCAAGGCGGCCCTGCACTCGCTGCTGTGGAGCGCGCGCGCCCAGCTCGCGCACGACCCCGGCAGCGCGCACATCCGGGTCGTCGAGATCCTGCCCCCGGCCGTGCGCACGGAGCTGCACTCGCTGCAGCCGGATCTGAAGGAGGCGGGCCACGACGACTTCGGCATGCCGATTGGCGAGTTCGTGGATGAGGCGTGGGAGGGCCTGCTGCAGGGCAAGGAGGAGGTCCCGGTGGGGTTTGTGAAGGGACGGTTGGACGCGTTTGAGGGCCCGCGGAGGGAGGCGTTTAAGGGCATTGTGGGGAGGACGCTGGGGAGTGGGAAGGTGCTTCCTTAGAAGGGGGATTGAGAAGACGAAAGGAGGAGGGTCGGTATTTGGGGATGGGGAACTGGGAAGCTGGAATTACTTCGTTCTTAGATGTAGGTATGTAGGACGTGAAAAGGGAAATAAAGAATATAGTACAGATATCTTTCATTTTACAGCGTGAGAGTAATAATAAGTATATGTGAAGTCAGGCTTTACCAATCTTCTCAGTTTCCGTGGTATAGGATCATGTAATGAGAAACGATCTAGATTAAAAGACCATATCCGTTATAAAGGGCTGGTGAGTTCTTACACGCATGCTCTTTATATACCTATTAATTGATATGACTACCACCGTGCTGCTCCTAGATATTCTACCTACGTAGTTATATGGTTTGAAAAGATAGAGACTGAGATATTAAGTCTCCTACGCATGACATAATAAGAGTGGCCTGCTAGATATAGCCAAGAGCATGGGATAAGAGTATAAAAATGGAAGACTAAGGAGACATCATCGCAACTGCAACCACATATCACCACCCGGTTTTGATAAGTTGATAACTATGGGGGAATTCTCTTCTCTCGTGCAAGAAAACGATATCCTCATCGTCATGAGCTTCAAGGCCTCTATCTCTATTTATTTAGCCACTTCAATGTGTTTCTCCGGCTATGTGATCTAGTAATCCTTTTATTTCGGTAGCACGCTCTTATTCCCGGAAAAGGGGCTAGCTAGCAAGTAGAAAGCTAAATGTGCGATATTATTAAATCACACTGATAATGGCCATCCTATCTTATGAACTAAGTATAATCCAGCTCTAGGTCTAGGTAATAGTGACTTGAATGTGTTTGGGAGTGCATAGAAGGGGATTTTTAGAACTGGCTCTATACTCGTTGCTAGTCCTCAAGTGTTTTAGGGGATGTACACAAGACTCAAGAGTATTTCTATATATGATCATCATAAGGAATACAACTAAACAGGTTATATGCCACTACCATATACAGCTATTATCATCAATGTCTTTATTATTCTTGACAACTTATATACTAAGGAGCTAGTTATGACAGCAGTGAATATTGATTACCAGCAGATACTAGGTGGCGTCAATGAGCATACCGTTACTCGTATCGTAGCTGATGACTAAATAAGGGTGTAAGAGTCAGATATATATGTTGCTTAAGCTGATTTACTATTCGTTTAGTGTCTTATAGCGAATGCCGTCTTTCTAGACGAGCGACATATACATCGGATACCAATAAATCAGCAGCCTCCATATCTTTGACTTAATTTCTGTATAAGTCCCTAGATCTGCTAGTTCATCCCATAAGCCTTCTCTAATATTTTGAAGCTAATTCCATGTGAATAGAGTTGGAAATGTACAAGATGAAGGTAGTAAATCTGATGACTCTATTAACTTGGACTCTGCTGTATATACTACATAAGGCCAGACATAGTCATTTTTGCTTTTGATATACGCAGAAGCTCGATTATAAACATCCAATTTATCAGAATTGAGTTGTCTATCCTCTTATAGTTCACAACCAGGTAGACATATACATATTCCCTAGTGTCTAGACACTTACTCACCTCAATAAGGCCACAAGAGTATAGTATAGCCAGCCAACATGCAACTCCTCACCCTCCCAACTACCATATTACTAGCTACCGCGTCTATTGCCGTCAGCAGTCCTACCAAGCGCAACCGCACCAATGATATCGACCTCGACAGGAAGAACTTCATCGAGATCAGTGGCCAACACCCCAACGGCCGCACCGTGCCCGTCTACCTCTCCCGCTATTTCACGCCACCCAGCGATGATATCGCCAACAACGGTCACCGTCTTGCTTCGCACCAGGATTTCAATAATGGTTGGACCCGTAATGGACAGCATCACAAATTGTGCGGGGACGGTGAGTAACCCAACCTAGTTCCCCTTTTTCAAGTATCCCTTTGAGTCCGTTCGTTTCTCACCTGCCTCCCCCTTTTTCTGGCCTTCATACCTACCTATCCACCCACCCACCCCGTTACCTACCTATATCCCAACCAGTCTTCCGCTCCCCGTACCCCCCACAAAAAGAAACCTGGGAAACCCTCCTCTCCATCTCCACCCCACTCACCCGCCTCCCCCCCATTGTTATTGACTGCGTGACCGCCCTCATCGCCCTGCGCGCGCAACCAGGGGGCTGGTTCAACATCACGGGCGTCGGGTCGGGGTACGGGACGCTGGCGCAGGCGGGCGTGTACCGCGAGGGCGGGGACGACGAGCGGTCCTTCGGGGTCGGGGACATGGATGTGGTGGACTTGCTCGGGTACGCGGTCGTGCGCTATGCGAACAAGTCGACGACGAGCGGGGCGGCGGGAGGAGGGAGGGGAGTTGCGGGCCGGTGTGGTTTGGTTTCGAGATCTATGGGGGGAGAGAACCCGGATGTGCCGTCGTAGATGGGTGTAGGTTAGGATGGGAGGTGGGTGGGTTGGAGGGGGGAGAAAAGAGGGAAGTGGTGTGTCTGATGAGAGAAGGGGGGAAAGGGGGAAAGGAGGGGAGGAGTTTATTGTATTTCGTAGCTCTTGCTTTACTTGTAGACCGTAGTTAAACTACACACGAAACTGCCGCGACTCACTTTGGGAAAAAAGAAAGATTACGCGCGTGGGCGAGACAAGATGAGACAGGACACGCGGATTTAGGGTGAAAAGAGGTGGGAGTAAGACATAAACATGAAAAGCACGATGTCATTCTTTCTTAACCCTCCCTCATCCTATGTTGTCTCATCTTCCTACGGGCTAATAGTAGGCCTTGTTTGCTATGGCAAAAAAAGATATCTCAACCGCAATAAGTTACAAAAACCTTACTTATCTAATTCTTACCTACCTACTTATGCGAGAGACTATTTCCAAGACAAGAAACAAATCACCAGGGCTATTTAACACAGCCAATCTAACCCCGACATACGTAACGCCGGCATGGAGTCATAACATGTAAAGCAAACCTCGAAACCACTGCTAAAGCCTCACCCACTCCTGCACGCATCTCGTATATGCCGCACTACGCCTTACATCCTCCCATCTCCCCTTACCTACTTGCCACTCTACCAACTTACACATCGTCCGGATAGGTATACGTAATGCCATATACAAAATCTGGCGACACCACCTATGACATGCGTCCTGAGCCAGATAGCCCTCATATATATATTCTCGTTTACATATTTATCCAATCCCTATGACCTCCATTCCCGTCCCCCCGTCCCCCCATCCCCCCTTCGCCGCCTCTCGCCCCTTACATGCCATGACACCACATCTCACGCACCATGCCATGTGGTGCCAAACTTCATGGCATGGCATGGGCATGGACATGGAATGCGAACGCGTCAGCCTACCCTTCCAACACTAACCCCGATCCCGATCCCCTAGAGATTATGACCGCATTCCAAGGCTAAATCGAGTATGTGAAGAAGAAAACATGAATAAGCATGAGAGTGCGAATGTCGAGAGTGAAAAAAATGAAAAAAAAGAGAGAGAAGAAAAAAAAAGAGTGGCGCGCAAGGCTGGTCGGTTCTCTTTGCCGTTACAAAGCGAGGCTGGGTTGCCGGGACGTCATGAAACATATCATCTGCCCATTCAAAACATCCCTCTCTTAAGATTAGATTAGATGCCTCTGCGTGGATTTCAAGAATCTCGGGGCTATCTAAAATTAGTACTGTCAACATTTCTTCCTGTCATTTGTAACAAAATACCATATCATGCCAAGTATCTCACAAATTATACCCTCAAAAAAGTGAAGTCACCGTATATAATATGCAAAAAGTTTTCAAGAGAAAAAAAAAACCCCTCATGGGGGCTTGTGTAATAATTTATTTTTTTCAAGAAGTGATATACAATGAATACCTTACAATACATACAGTAGTCCTCATCTCCCCTTCTCTCAACTCATGCCCATCGTGACCACATTCCCCGCCCGGATGATCCTTAAACTCAAAGAGTGTCTGTGGGACGTACTCTACAAGAAATCCCCGCGTAATAGTAAAAATACCAAGCGTAGTAGTAATCTCCAGAACCAGCTGCAATCGGACATAGCTAGAAAGTAAAGGGTCGAGGATTCGTCAGCAGCAGCCGCAAGGGCGGCGCCATCAGTAATGGAGTTATCGTCGTTGCTCTACAACGTCTTCTTAGCGAAGCCTAGACGAGGGGTCGACTCCGTGCCGGCGTCGAAGACAACAAAGGTGGACTTGAGCAGGATATCGCCGAGAATAGCGAAGCCAATGCCCATGTCGGGCTGGAGGCCACCGAAGCAAGTGGTCGGGTCACTTTCGTCGAGAAGAGAGTAGTTGATGAACTTGCCGGGGATGGTGTAGCGAGCGTTGCCAACGCCAAAAATGAAGTCGGGGAGGACAGAGTCACAGGGGAACACGTAGGCTCCCTGCTGCGAGTCCAGCTTAGCACCCTTAACCTGGCGGTAGTAGGCACCAGCGATCTCCGCAGGAATCATGGCGAGGGTCGTGCCGGTGTCGGCAATACCCTTGAAGGGAGCGGCCTTGAAGGTCGAGTTGCCAAAGCCGTAGCCCGCAACATCGAACATCCAGAAACCGTCGCTCTGGTCAACGTCGGTGTAGGTGATATCTCCCGTGTACTTGGACTTGTCAATGACACCAAAGTCGTAGGTACCCGCTGGGTGATGGGTTAGTCATAGGCAGGCAACCGAGGTTAATAGAGAATTCATAAAACTTACGTGCGTGGTACTTAAGGTCAGCAGTCCAAACGGGGGCGTCGAGGTTGCTGAGAATGTTGTCGAAGAAAGTCTTCTCCTGTTGCGGCTGAACAGTGTTGATGGAGCTGAAGGCGAGACCCAAAAGACCATCGTTGTTGGTGTCCCTGGTGAACTGGCTGGAGACGGTGGTAGCGATCTCTACAGCCTGGCTCTTGAATTCTACACCGCCAACATTGACAACATCGCGGTAGACGATACCGTTGGAAGAGCTCTGGTCACCGTAGGAGATGTTCCAGGTGGCGCCCTGAACCTCCTCGGCAGTGCTGCTCTTGGAGGGATCGTACAGGGACTGACCAGAGACGGAAGATTGGGGCAGCTCGGAGCTGAAGACCCATAGATCGGAAGAACCTGAATCGAAGTCGAGGTTGAGCACCTGAGGCGGAGTGCCAATAGAGACGGGGGTCAAGTATTCGAGGTCGTCCTTCTCCGGAGTAGTCTTCGCGCTTCCCGAATCACGCTTGTTAAACAGCTCTTCAAGGGCGGATAGGAACTTCTGGAGACCTTCGGGCAGAGCAACGCCGTATTTGATATACGTCCTGGCCAATTGAGCCGGGCCGTGTGCCTTAAAGTTGGGGTTCCGGATCTGCGGTGCGGAAAAGGTGCCAATCTTGTGCTTGTGGGCGGGCGAGGCCGAGGCGAGACCAGCAATGACGGTAGCCGCCAGGGCAATCTTGTTCGGAGGCAACATTTTGAAAGAAGATAGAAAGAGAGAATGAAGCAAGATATGGATATATCAAAAGAGAGACAGTGAAAACAGAACGATGGTGAAGAGGGTTGGGAAAAAAGAATGAATGTAATGTTAAAGTCGAGTAGATAAACTCAGAGGAAGAGAAGCAAAACTCGACAGTGATGAAGATGTCTTCTTCGACCTTGACCACATTATCGACAAAGGGTGGAGGGTTTGTCGAGTATTTATCAAAGACAGGCCGGGCATGGATATGAGCTCATGACGCCATGTAAGTTGTAGGGTATATCCCCCCAGTCCCCCATCAACCAAAGCAAAGCAAAGCAAACCCCCGAACCCTTGTAATGGTTACGGAGTGAATGGTTAGTTTAAACTAAACAGGAACCAGGAATAAGACCTAGTCCCTTGTAGTAGTTGTAGTTGAGATGGGGGTAGGACTTGGGAGGCAATCAATCATGTTCCTGCATTCATCCGATGGCCATTGGGATCGGCTGGTAGATTGACGGGGTACGTGATGGGGGGGTCTTGGGGGTGTGGAAGAGGGAAGAGGTGAGAGGCTGGCATTGTCCGTGGATCCAATTGTGGACATGGCTTTGGCTTGGCGGGCTAGGCGGGTAGATCTGACCCTAAACAGAGAAGGTCTTGTGTTGAAGGAGAAAGAGGGAGTGAGTGGCTAATGACGATAGTTGATTGGTGAGAGACCTTTTGAAGGGGGTTTTTGGAATGCTGCTGACCACTTATTTTAGCTATACCTACTCGATACGCATCGTCGTATACACGACGATAATGATGATAATTAATATGTTGTTGCCATATCCATTGCCGAGACTATCGTTGAATACACACTTTCTGGGTTTGACCCGAGTAGTCTGAAAAGGTGTACGCACGTATCTAAGTTAGTTGCCTTGTCTATGACCTACTTACCTACACAGCTACACTAGAATTTGTAAGTTCTCAAAGACACCCTCTCGAGGATTTTGCATGTCTCCTTCTAGAGCTGGTCATGATTGTCGCGGGTTGATTAACTAGTAAAGTACTAACTTAGAACATAGGTATGTCGCATGCATATGAGAGGTGGGAATGGGAGATGAAAGGAGAGAGAGAGAAGGTTGGTGGAAGGATTGGAAAAGAGAGAGAGAGAATAAGGCTGTAACACAATTGGATTGGTCAGACAAGCAGCAGCCCGTTAAAACCTACCTAGGCAGCGAGGAACGATAAGCTTCTTTCCACTACGTACCTACTCATTCTAACTAACCTAATAGGCAATTACTACCTGACTACCTATATAAGGTTATTGTATTGTACAACCTACACTACATACATCCAAGCAGTGCACCCCTACCACAGGCGCATATTAATGTACCTAAGTGTAGCTGGCATGTAATACAACAGTTCTTGACATTGGGTAGTTATCATTGTTGGGTCGGTGCTTTTTCTTTTCTTCTTGCTTTACCATATTCTTTAATCCTAGTCCTTCTAGGTACCTACCTAAAGTATTTTCTTTTTTAATTGCCTTCTAAAGTACTTCAAGTTTTATTTCATTTACTCCCCCCCACAAAGGGTAATTAAATCATAGTATCCTATATATATATATATATTCCAAGGCTTCTCTTTATATAAATTCGTACGTCATCCTGTATATATACTTAGGTAACACAGGTACATATTCTTTTCTTTTTCTCTTGTATCTTCACTGGGTCAAAGATTAGATATATTGGCCGATTCGTTATGTGATGATCCGTCGTCGATGCGCTTGCGCAACACACTACATCTAAATCCCAGTTGTAGTGTAAGTGTGGTTGGTTCCTAATGGCTTAGATAGCTGGTTTGGTTCCAGTTGGTCACGCCATGCAAGACCGCACCCACTGGGCCTCTTACCTACCGAAATGCCGTGCCTTTGCGCTGCTCACTCCGACCCGTGCCTACCTACCTCAGAGAAGATTTACCACAACCCCCCCTGCCACTCGCATACTGGCTCGTGTCGATTTCTACTGATCGGCGCTGCGTTTCAGAAGCTCCTTAGGCGCCCCAGATGTCGTGAGTGGCGTTGCTTATTACTGGCCACAGCCCGCATGCACATGCTTTCCCCGCTATGCTATATCATGTAAGTGAAAAAAAAAAAACCCCCCCAAATCTAGTGAAGAAGCCCCCACAGGTACGTTGCAGCTCAATGTCATTTCTTTTTATTTTTCTTTTCATTCTCAGCCAATAAACCCATCAACTTACAACGGCCTTTTGTTTGAGACTTGGCACCTTTGGGCAGGTCCGTTGGCTTATTCACATGTGATGCCTTCGCCCTTTATTAATATTCGGAAGGTCAATATTTTATCAACTTGTTGTTGTGTAGCAATGTGTAGGAAACGCCGAAAACAAGCCTTTCCTCCCCGCGTTCTTGGCCATCTTGACTTGTCTTGACCTTTTTGGAGCTATTGGATCTCTTGGGTGCTGCTCGCATACACTTGCTCCCCCTCCCCCCCTTTTCCCTTTTACTACTGTTGCATGCATCACACGGCAGTTGGTTATAATATCGTTTTTTTATGTGTTTCTCGTAAAACAAGCATTGCCAATGGAACACTTAGGCATCTTGGTCCGTCACTTGGACTTGGCACCTTAAAAAAACCCCCATTTATCTTTTTTTTTTTCTTTCCGAAGTTCGCCTTGGCCTATTGTCTCCAAGTCTTACAACTAACATCCTACCTTTAGTACTAAATTTATCCAAATATTTCCTAACTTGGTCTCTAAAGTCCAGAGGGTAGGTAGGCTATAGGAATGATCCGTAGGTGCTTACATACAAGCCTATACTTCAATGCATGTAATCGTTATCACCCACGGTTACCTACATAGACATTTATCTGACTTGAGATCAATATGCATATGGATTGAAATGGTTACAGTAGATGCATAGGAGCTGAGCAGCCAGTTCACAGTACAGTATTAATGTATTAATCAATGGAGACGCGAGAGAATGAGAGAGAGAGAGAGAGATGGTTTAGTATATCCATCCTTTTTAGGACATAATTCAGTAAGCCAAGCAAAATAGTTCCAATTGGATATACTCCGTACATAATATAAGTTACCAAGACGGCAAATTCGGATCGGGAGGTAACCCGTTAGGTTAGTTTCTTGGTGTTTACAACGCTTATTAGAACCAATACCTACATACATCGTTGAGGTTTTAGGCGAGCTAGTCGCTAAACTAGTGCTATATTTCAATTTATCTGCTAATCTAAAATCCACTTCAAAACCCAACTTAATTCTATACGCTAGCACCAGCCCCTTTTGCCCCCCTTAACTAAGTCAATCCATAATACACTAGGTTAGGTTAGTATCACCATTGTCATTTCTTAGCTAGTGTTGTTGTTTATGTCGGTATCAATTGCTTGACTTATAAAAAAACCACCACCGTCCAACGTTGAAAAAGAACGGCGATAAACTCAAAATTTAGACTCATCGACCGTAGGACTCAATATTAAAACTTCATTGGTTCGTCCAAATTCATGCATCACAACTTGCACATCTCACCCCGGTATCCATGTTTATTAAATGATGTCAATCCTCTCCTCCCCATGCCCCCCATTTGTTCCCTATCTACCTACCTTATTTATACGATGAGCAACGCAAAACGGGGCCTCAGGTAGATTGCCCATCACCTCCCCACAACCACATAGGTCAGGTTGGTTCCCCATCAAACCTTGTTACATAGCCCTCTGAAGGCGAAGTCGTGGTCGTACGCCCGAACCCGTCCGTCTATGCAAATGGATGATCTCCGTGAGAAGTGTATGCCGTGTAGTGAACACTGCCGGGTAGGTATTCCCATCGGATGTTTTCCCTTTTCTAGTGCACGTCGCCTAGTCACACATAACGAGCTTCTAGAATATACATATACATAACATAACATATTAGACAAGAGCGTTGACTGGTTCGGTCCTCGCCTGCCCCTGACTAATCTCTTGTTTTCGATGCTGTCGACGAATGAGCCCGTTTCCATGCTACTATGTAACCCGATCGAACGAGGCGGCTCTTAGTCCAAGACACGGTCAGACGACGGGAGAATCAATCTCAGACTCGACGACAGCCAATCGAATGGGGGTCGGTTTGCTCGAGTGAGTACTTACTGTACACGGCCATGATCACGACTCTGTTCACTTTCAAGTATGTCCTTGCGCGGTCATTCCGGAGTTCGCCCACTGATCGCCCGCCAAGCCAGCTTCCTAACGCGTCGTCGGTCTTTGCTAAGATCCTCTCTCTGCTATGGTCAGCTGAATAACAGTTCCTGCCTATAATCGCAGCCTAGTAGATCAAAAGAAAGACGGAAAAAAGAGTGGGCATTAACCGCACTTTTCACTGCCCCTAGTTTATCTTATGCGATCTCACTCACCATACATAGCAACCTCGGTACCATGGATTTCTCATCTATAATAGCACGCAACATAACTGCAAGCGATCGACGGGACCCAGTGTACATGTGAGCGATCCGGCCGTGTGCATGTACTCACACTACACACCACTTAGGGAGGTGTTTTTGCTCTTGCTCTGAGGTAGGGTTTTGGTGTCCTCCGAGAAAAAAAAACCCCCTAACTTGGGAAATGGGAGGAGGCATGGTTACAGTATCACATCTATGCTGGGTTTATCTTCCGATTGGTGACAGAATGTATACGGAAGCCTGGAACCTCATTCATACATACATGGAGTTGCAACATTTCGAAACCTAGCCTATCACAAGATGCACAGAAAGGACACAAGCATTCCCGCGTATCTACGATCCAAAGCTTGTTTGCCCGGCTCGCATGCTCGGCGGCGATGGAGGTAAGGGGCTTGGGACAGGCAGGTGGTTTCTCCAATTGCACATGTACGACGACATCACGCCGCATCCCATCTGCTTACGGCAGGTAGCTAGGTAAGGGGAAACGTATACATAGTGCATAGCGGGATATAAGACACACACATTGTCTCTTTCTCCTCCTCTCCACTATTCCCAGAAAACGTTGCATTAATATTGTCATTATCCGTCTACATAATCTATGTACATAGGCTACATACATGCGCATGTAGGCTAGATAGATGCTGGTACCCGAGACTTTTCCAACTACATATGTCTCCAGTCTCTTGCTTTGCCCGTTAACGATGTGTGATACTTGTACCACTACGTCCATCTAACTACCTAGGTAGGTAGGTATCTATCTACCTCTAATCGCTCTACGTGAGGAAGAGGAGGAGGAGGGCGATATCCACAAGTCGAATGATGCAATCAATATGTCGAGAACTCGAAAACCTTACACGGTAGACTTATTCTTTCTTCCTCGACTACACACCTAACTAGACTGCATTAGAATTATAATTACGGAAATAGGATGAGTTATTTATTTCTCTAGGTTCGAGTGTTCTCTGTAGGCAGACATTGAGGGGCACTTCACACCAGTGAGTTGCCCTGGTGTGTTGATATAGAACCATGGTTAGTTACTACTGCCCAGGGAGTAGAGTTAGAAGTAGATGTCGAGGATTAAAAGCAGAAATTTCCATAAGAACAAAACGAATTATATGGTTTGATAGAGCATGGTGATACATATACATGCATGGAATATGATCAATCAATTTAGGTATGCGCTACGCAACAGGGACATACTGTTCTCCCCCAATGAACTTATGTCCCCGAGATATTGCTTCTACAATGTCTAGTGTGCCTGCGGCTCTTTTGTCATTCCTAGCCCATATAACCCGTACGAGTTTATCTTCCAAATATCCTTTGCACTTACTCAACGAGCTCAGAAGTGGCGCGGCTTAGGAAAGAAGCATGGAATAAGATACCACTGTTGAGAATCCGGTGAAACGAATAATGCTTTACTCACTAGGCCTTCATATCAAACTGCATGGTCTCATATCGTAAGCGGCAAGTATAAGGTAATGCAGAATCTACAACGTGATAAGTACTCAGGAAGGAGACAAGAGCAGAGAAACCAATATACCTGTGGGGGATAACCCCCTCCACACACGGGACACTGGGCACAATGGTCTGTATTGTGCTATCTGCGTGTGTGTGTGTGTGTGTGTGTGAGAGAGAGAGAGAGATAATGATGAAACCCAAAAAAGGGGACTAAATACTAAGGCCTGCTGAGTCATTCTGACGTAACAATACCTATTAATCTCAAATTTCTGTATTCATTCTAGCTATCTGCAAAATAATTATCTAGGTGATCGTCTTTGTTCCTAACCTTCACAACATTTCCTCATAACTTGATCTGAGGTTTGAAATACAAGGTATTCAACGTTTTGGGAGCTGCTCCTAATAATTAGTTTTCATGATCCCGTTAAACTCACTAGCTGATGAAGATATGAGACATAAGTCATAGTATTAAGAGAGACGATCGGAGATAATAATCCTCTAGATTAAGGCTTTGTTAGGTTGCTATTTCTTAGTTGACTGCAATAGCATCATCGTTTCTTAACCTAGTGTTACGGTATATAAACCAAGCACTTGAAGGTAGTATATTCGACTACGTGATATAATATATTCTATGAAGGAGTCAATTTACTGGAGAGTGAGAACTTTTTTACCTACCTCCCCATTTATGCTTGACTGACTTCCCTACCTGATGACGTAGAAAATTGGTTTCAGTGATAGGATATTTAATACCAACTCATAGTCCTATAGAACCTGTGCTAGGTGGTAAATCTTTTGGACCGCGCGGTGCGATGATGTTTCTTATACTAACACGATATTGGATAGAAGCTTCTCAGCGCCTTGGGGAAGGTTAGATGACATCAGACAGTGAGATGTCTTAACAAGATGAGACTTTGACTCTCAATGGAGAGAATCATATTTGAACAACATTATTTTTCTCCGAACCTAACCCTTGACTTGGGTTGGGTAGCTAACTAAAAACCTACTGTTACACTCCAGGATTGGTGGGTAACTATGTAATACAGAATTGGGATCCAATGACCACTCGGTCATTGGGAGAATCTTTTGGTCTCATGGTATGATGGTGTTGCCTAATACACTGTCGTAACACCTACCCACTGTGGTTTTCATGGAATGTATAAATATCTTCAGTGGCGCCATAATTTCAAGTGACTAGGATGAATGATATTTAATAGAAGTTGTTCTTATCTGAGATACTTTATCGAATCATTTACTTAACCTCGAGTAATCCGATCAATAGTGGCAAGCTGTGACTTTAAGCAAGATAATATATGAAATTGCTTCAAAGGGCATAAGGGGTATGATAGCAACCCCCTTTCCACCCTTCATACGATTGATAATGATAAACAGACATCTCATACCATTTTAAAATAAATGTAAGTCATTACAAGAATCACAACTAAGGCTCTTCTTTAAAGTTATAAACAGCCCCTTCATCATATAAAAGTAGAAGAGAATGCCAGCTAGGACTTTTACTGGGGGATTCGAATTACATTCAAAGAAGTAGGTTAGCTGGATACGAAGGAGAAATTTGAGATAGCTCTTCTGGATAATAGACTATATAATTATACTGATGTGATCTATGGGGTAGTACAAGAGACCCTACATACATGGCGTCTTTCCCAAAGGGGTTATCCGACTAGACCGGCTCCTAACAAAATGGCAGCGGCACTGTTTATTGGTCGTCAAAGCCTCCTTCAATATCGTACTCTTTGTGTTGTTTTGTATCTAATAAACGTGTACTTTAATTAATAGTGAAGCTGGCCTGCGCACTGTGCAAGGACAGTTGTCCATCGAGCTGTTGTTATATAATTATTCAAGGACTAGGTCACTGACACAAGCATTCGATATGGTTGATAAAGCTCATGATGCCTAGCTAATGTTAAGAGCTCTTTATCCAGGCTCTGTGCCTTACTGGATCTATATTCCCCCGTGTGTGTCTATGCCGTAGATACCTAAACTAGGTCCTCTCCTCACCGAGGTTAACGCGAATACCCTAACCTAGCTCAACCTCATCTACAATACCGTTCCACCTTTCCTTCATCCCCGGGCACGGCATATGGCATGGCTTAAGAAACGTCGAAGAGTCCCCGTGCATTAGACATACAGGGGGTGGAAGAAGGGGGGTTGGAGAAACATCGGTGCGGGGAGAGGGAGGGGAGAGAAAATAAGAAACAAGAACCATACCACCGGATTCGGGAGATTGGCCTTTTTCTGGAAGTTATCCCCAGCGAATCAAAGCTGAGATGATGGCGTGGAAACTTGAGCTTTGGTAAAATCAGAAAGCCAACTAGTTAGTAGTTACTATGCCATTGCTACACTACCTCTGACTGCACCAGTGCCACATGGGTAGTTAGATGAGAAATATATAGCGATAGATAGATCGAGTGTCCTGCATCTGATGGAGATGAGGGACTCAATAGGAGGGCCTATTTCATTACGTCCGTATAGTTTCTTGATGTAAGTGTATGCGGGTTATATATTAAACGTAATTATATCATGAGCACAATAACTTCACAACATGAACTGTCGTGCAATTACACTCTAAGTCCAAACGCAGGATTCCCCACTAGGGGACACGAAGGCATCTGACAAGGGTTGCCCGCCATTACGTTCTAGATCGACACATTAGGACCGACTATTATTGCTCTGCTTAGCTAGGGCACATATATGCACAAACATCGGTCAAGGTTGTAGATATGTGACGGCATGCGGAGAGAGCCCGGGGTAGAGGGGAGAGGGGATGGGAAAGAAAGGACATTGCCATTGGTGCTTACTGGCGTTGTCTGTGGCCAAATACATAGATCAGAAGATTTAAAGATACCTGTGTCAGTCCCTATGAGCTCAACAACGGACTGTTATCAGCGGTCACATATACTTACCCAAACTCAAGTTTCGCTACGGTCCCTGTTCTTCATTCCTGTTTTGTACATAGGCCTACTTGAATCTGATAAGGGCCGTAGAACAGGTGTTGTCCACTGAAAGAGCCCACGCCAACCAATCCAATCCACCAAGATGGAGGAAAACCTCGACGAGAGCGCCATCCGCGAGCTGGAGGGCGTGCTCAACACGAAGATCTATCCCGGCACTGAGATCATGAAGGACATCGGCGCGCATCACTTCGTCAAGTCAGGCCACGCCGACGTTCTCGTGCCACAGCCCAGCGACGACCCTCACGACCCGCTCAACTGGAGTCCGATGTGGAAGACGATCACTATGATATGCGCCACCGTCCTCTCGTTTAGTTTGAACCTCGGACCGCTGGCATTGGCTCCCATGTTTAGTGCGTTTTCTTTCCTCCGCAAGGAAGGATGTGTTGTTGTCCGCGATAGCTGGCTTACATGTGTGTTTTTTCTTTGTTAGATGACTATGCTCAGGAGTGGGATCGGAGTTTGGCCGACGTTGTGCAATTCACTGGTATGTGTGTTCCCATTGCGAATAGATTACATATGTATAACATACCTTTATAAATGGCGAATGATCTGACCGAAAGAAAAAGGTGTCGCTATCCTGGTCCTGGGCTTCAGCAACTTCATATGGGTGCCTATAAGCGTCTGCTTTGGGCGAAGGCCTGTCATGATTATCAGCTCTCTCATCTGCGCCGTATCGTCCATATGGCGCGCGCGAGCCACGAGCTATGAGTCGTTCATGGGCGCCTCTGTGTAAGTCCACAGCCATGTGTATACCCAAGGTGCGGACGAAACACTACCTAACATCGCATAGCCTCAACGGGCTCGCTGCAGGCCCCTGCGAAACCCTCATGCCGCAGATCATCACCGACACGGTGTTCCTCCACGAGCGGGGCAAGTACCAGACGCTGTACTTCTCCATGTACTTCGCCTCCCTCATGGTCGGCCCCATCATCGCGGGCGCCATGGCCTTCCACACGGGGTGGCGCAGCTTCTGGTGGTTCAACACGGCGCTGCTCCTGCTCTGCTCTCTGCTGAGCCTGCTCCTCTTCCCGGAGACGCGGTACCGCCGCGTCTCCGAGGGGCAGCAACCCGCCGACGAGATCAGCACCGCGTTGGAACCCAAGGATTCCGCGGAAAAAGCCGCGGAGCCTGCGCCGGAGAGCTACGGCGCGGAGGAGGCGGGTACTAATATGGACCGCACAGAAACACACCAGGACCCGTGGCTCGGCCGCGGTGCGCCTAGCAAAGGCCAGTTCCGGCTCTTTCAGGGGTACGAGGGCAGCCTGGTGCGCGAGCTCTGGGTGCCGTGGTACCTGCACGCGTTCCCGATCGTGGAGCTGGCCGCGTTCGTGGTCTCGTTCTCGGCGAGCGGGTACCTGGTGGTGAACCTGTCGCAGACACAGGCCTTTGCAGCGCCGCCGTACAACTACTCGTCGCAGACCATAGGGCTGTTTAACCTCGCGGTGCTGGTGGGCGGGCTGATCGGCCTGTTCACCAACGGTCCGTGGTCGGACTGGGTCGCGGCGTACTTGACGAGGCGGAATAATGGGGTTAGGGAGCCGGAGATGAGGCTGCCTGCTAGTATGTTGTTGACGTTCTCTTTCCATCTCTCTCTCCTCTTTAACAAGAAACTTAGGCTAACTTGGGAAAATGTGGTACCTAGTGATCCCTTATGTGTTTATCATGATACTTGGTAGTGTCATTACTGCGGTTGGCTACGACTACCATTGGCCGTGGCCGGCCATCGTGGTGGTCGGATACGGCTGCCTTGGCATACAGGTTTCTGCGCTGCCGTCTATCGCGTCTACCTATGCTGTTGATAGCTACAAGCCAGTGACAGGGTCCTTGTTCGTCGCGATAACGGTGTAAGTTTTACCTACCCCAGACCTTGAAACTTGCTTGTATTGAAGTGTAACTCGCTGACACAAGGGATACAGAAACAAGAACGTCTGGGGTTACGGGGTGAGCAAGTTTCTTACGCCGTGGGCCGAGGAGAGCGGGTTCAGAGCGCCGATGCTGGTGAACATGGCTCTCATAACTGTGTTTTGTGCAAGCGCTACTATCTTCTGGTTTTGGGGCAAGAAGTTTAGGGGCATGACAAAGGACTCGTTTGTGCATAAGTTGTGAGGCGATGGTGCTTGGATTGGAGGTACTTGATACTCAGGGGTAAAAGGGTGTTTTGGCGAGCGAGAGATATTCAGGGGGGGAATTGGAGATGCATTTAGTGAATTATACTCGAAATAGTAATACTGGTCTTATTAGCTAAACGGGTATTGCGTTAAGCATACTGGACCACCCTTTTATCGGTCTATCTAGGTACACTAAGATAACCTACGTTAGTAATGTATAGTGATTGGTTATCTTCGAACGCGGGGCATTTGATCGATAAGATTAGTTCCGATTCCAATAAATAAATAATTCGTTCGTCATTGTCCATCTTCGTTTCCGAACTCTGTCGCAAACTATAGCCCATAACTATAACCATTCCCGCCACCGCTACCATCGTTAACTATAAACCGTCATGTCGAATACCAACGCAAACGGCGCTGACGGCGCTAAGATTTCGGTCCTATTCGTCTGCCTAGGCAACATTTGTCGGTCAACAATGGCTGAAGGCGTCTTCCGATCTCTTACCAAGGACAAATCCTCACCATACTACAACCTCATTGGCAAGGTAGACTCTTGTGGAACAGGTACAGTCATATTGGTCCTCTGTCGTATAATACGTGTGCTGTTGGTTCCAGTATACTGAACCAAGGTATTTCCCCAGGTGGATATCACACAGGCGACGAGCCAGATTCGCGGACCCTGTCGACCCTTGAGGATCATGGCGTCACGAACTACACACATGCTGCGCGCCGGGTTAGTGGAGCAACCTAACTACACCCTACCAACTGCCACCGCCCAACCCTCCTGGCGCAGAGAGACTGATACCAAACCTGCAGATTCGCGATAGTGATTTCCGAGAATTCGACTACATATTCGCCATGGACCGAGGGAACCTGAGCGACCTGGAAAGATGGCACAACCGAAAGAGCGCGGCGGGCAAGGCCAAGGTGATGCTGTTTGGTGAGTTTTCAGGCACAGGGCGCAAGGAGGTCGTCCAGGACCCGTACTACGTCGGCCGTGACTCGTTCGAGAAGGCGTACGAGCAGTGCAAGCGCTTCTCGCAGAACTTCCTGGCCGCCACGTTCCCCGACGTCCCCCAGCCGACGACCTGAGCGGTTCGTTTACCACCGCAATTCATTTTATACCCCTTAAGTTAGCTGAACTACTTGTTATCTGCTTCGCAACGGACAAGTAGGTTATATGGTAGGTATAAAAAAAACGCGAAATATACCGTGCAGGGCAGACGGCCCCTTGTGCTAAGTATTAGCGCTCCATTAGGGATTATTACTTGCATGGTGGGTGTCATCTTGGACTACACGGTTGGAGAGATGGGGGCCGAAAGTCAAGATTGAGGGAGCTCAGCTCCATGCGCGGAGATTTAGCGTGTAAGCAATGAGGGAATAGGAGAAAAAGGGATAAGGGGAGAGAGAGAGAGAGAACTGCTAGGTATGTGCGGGTTAAGGCCAATGATAGATGGTGGGCATTTGATTATGAACGGGTATCGGCTAATAAGTGGTTGTACCCAATAATGGCAATGATGACAATGACGACGACGGTGTACGCCAACTTAGATAAATATAGACACCATGGGGATATAGCTACATAT
Organism: Camillea tinctor; assembly: GCA_022578605.1. Classification (NCBI taxonomy): domain Eukaryota; kingdom Fungi; phylum Ascomycota; class Sordariomycetes; order Xylariales; family Graphostromataceae; genus Camillea; species Camillea tinctor. Next base: position 593,312 of record MU394063.1, on the reverse strand, counting down.
TTTTGGGGGCCAAATATAGAATTTAGTTTCTCAGCCTTAAACTCAGCCCTCTCCTTTTTTCCCCCTTCCTTTTCCTCCCCTTTTCTGTCTCCTCTTTCTTTTTTCTTTTTCTTTTTTTTCTTTTTCTTTTTTTTCTTTTCCTTTCTTTCTTGTCTGACTGTATTCATGTCCACCTTACAGTGAAGACAACCAACAGTAACTTTACACACTACACACTAGGTTAGTGTAAGTTAGTGTAGGTTAAAAAGCTGATGATGAAAATTGTTTTGTCGCTGCGCGGCTAGCAAATGGGCTTTCAGCCCAATCAGTGGAGAGCAGACAGGGAAGGGAGAAAGAGAAGGGTGTGAGAAAAGGTCTAAGGCGTGATTTAGCTGGTTTCAGCGGCTATCAAGCCCATCCAAGACTCCTCTGATACCGAAATAGTGGATCGGCTAACCAGTAAACTGACCAACCGACGACGTGGAATCGAAACGATCTTGCGGGGATGGTATGTACCAAAAGCTGTAAAAGTACCCGTAAAAGTGTCTTACAGGTACCGTGCCTGCATGAATAGTAGAGGATATACTTGTACCGAATGATAATACAATACAATACAATACCATTAACCCCTCCTCGCGGGTCCCTCTCTGTCACTTGTTAATCCAATTTATGCTTTCCCCTCCTTTTAGTGTGTTACCTCTCTCTGCCTTCTTATTGCCTTACCAGCTTTTTACCTTTACCTTTACATTACCTACCTTGACGTCTTACTCGCTGCTCAATTCTTTATTATTATTATTGACATTGACCGTTTTTATACCACTTTCAAACAATTTAACAGAGTTGCCTTCTCCTTTTACTTTGATTTTTTTATTATCTTACCTGGTGAAAAGATAAAAAGAAAAGAAAAGAAAAAGAAAAGGGAGAGAGAGTGAGAGAGAGAGTGTGTGTGTGTGTGTCTGATTTTTTTTATTCTTCTTTACTATCTTCCCTTTCCTTACCCTCCAACTCCCACCCCTATATAGACGAAGAAGCTATTCTCAAGACCCAGACAAGGCACGGTCTTGTCCAGCCCCAGTCCAGCCCGGTCCTGCCTTATCCATTGTATACATATACATATACTTATCCTTATACATATACAATAACCTTTCTACCACCCTCCCCTTCCATCCCATCTTATCCCAACTCGTCCCCATATCATTTCTTAGCCCGAAGTGCTTCTACTTCTGTTTCCACTTCCACTTCCACTTCTATACTTCATCATTCTTGAGTTGGCTATATTGATGCCATTTTGCTTATTCCCCTTTATTACCATTCTGACGTATCACCTCTCGATTATTCTTTGATTTTATAGAACTAGTCTAGCTAGGACTTTCTTTTCTCTTTTTTTTGTTTCTTTGCTTTGATCTTACACATAGACCAAGTCCTTCTCTCCTCTTGATTGTTCGACAGCCTTCTCCATTGTTCAGGCATCTATCCACCGTCGAGTCTTCGAAAAAAAAGGCCTATCCAACCCAAACTCGAACAACTCGAACCACCCAAACATCCCGACTTGCACGCAGTCCAACCACTAGTCCCTTCGAATTTGTTCACGAGTGCTTTTCCTATACACCACAATGGCCGACCTCCAGGGACGCAAGGTCTTCAAGGTCTTCAACCAGGACTTCATCGTCGACGAGCGATATACCGTCACCAAGGAGCTGGGACAGGGTGCCTACGGCATTGTCTGGTGCGTGCGCATAACCTACCACTGTTGCTGGCAACTGAAGAAAACCCTCAACTGACATTGGCTCTACGATACAGCGCCGCCGTAAACAACCAGACCAACGAGGGCGTAGCCATCAAGAAGGTCACCAATGTCTTCAGCAAGAAGATTCTGGCCAAGCGCGCCTTGCGCGAGATCAAGCTGCTACAGCACTTCCGCGGCCATCGCAACGTGAGACATAGCCCTTTACCATCAAAAAATAAATGTTCAAGCTGACATCGGCCTTGTCTCTTACCCCTAGATTACCTGTCTCTATGACATGGACATCCCCCGTCCCGAAAACTTCAACGAGACTTACCTATACGAAGGTATGCCAGCAACCCTATACAACTAGAACAATGTCAATACTGACTTAAGCCGGATATCCAGAGCTGATGGAGTGCGATCTGGCGGCTATTATCCGTTCCGGCCAGCCTCTTACCGACGCTCATTTCCAATCCTTCATCTACCAAATCCTCTGTGGCCTGAAGTACATCCACTCGGCCAATGTCCTGCATCGTGACCTGAAGCCCGGTAACCTCCTAGTAAACGCCGATTGCGAGCTGAAGATCTGCGACTTCGGTCTAGCTCGTGGCTTCTCGGTCGACCCGGAGGAGAACGCTGGATACATGACGGAATATGTGGCCACGCGCTGGTACCGTGCGCCCGAGATTATGTTGAGCTTCCAGAGTTATACCAAAGCTAGTATGTGTGATCCTGCTCGCCCCTCTATTATCCGCATTGGCACGGTCTTTCTAACCAACTGCAGTTGATGTCTGGTCGGTTGGATGCATCCTGGCCGAACTCCTTGGCGGTCGGCCGTTCTTCAAGGGTCGCGACTACGTAGACCAGCTGAACCAGATCCTCCATATCCTTGGTACCCCGGAAGAAGATACCTTGTCGCGGATAGGATCGTCTCGCGCCCAGGAGTACGTGCGCAACCTTCCGTATATGGCCAAGAAGCCGTTCCCGTCGCTGTTCCCGAATGCGAACCCAGATGCCCTCGACCTGCTCGATCGCATGTTGGCCTTTGACCCGTCATCGCGCATCAGTGTAGAGCGTGCTCTTGAGCATCCATACCTGCAGATCTGGCACGATGCCTCAGATGAGCCTGACTGCCCCACCACCTTCAACTTCGACTTCGAAGTCATAGACGAGGTTAGCGACATGCGAAAGATGATTATGGAAGAGGTCTTCCGGTTCCGACAGCTGGTCCGCACCGCACCCGGCACCGGCGGCCCGGCGGGTGCCGGACAGCAGCCCGCACCCGGACAGCTGCCGATGCCCAGCGGAGGCAACACACAGTGGAGCGCCGAGGACCCTCGGCCACAGGAATACGTGCACCAGATGGGGCTGGAGGGCGAGTTGCAAGGTGGCCTGGATGCTAGTGGGAGATAGGATCTATACACGCTGAAGGGTTTGCTTGATTACGACGGAGATAACGACGGCGGGTATCTGCAGAAGCGAATAGAACAGGAAAATTACCGGCGCATGTTAGCACGTCTCAAAAGACGGAGTACGAAGGGAAGAGACCGAATAGTATAAGAGAGAGCGGGCAAGCTACTTTTTGAACGTGAATTGATTGATTTGATTTCTTGGAAGAAAAAAAAAAGGGGGGGGAGGGGGGCAGGGGAAGGAGGGATAGCGGATTAAAAAGAGAGACGGGTGATAAGCACGTAGTAAAACCCTTTTTGTATTTTTCTCTTCTCCTATTCTTGAAAGATGAACACACTGATAATGTGTTGCTGCTTGAAGTTCTTTTTCTGCGTCTTGTGTGGATTGTGGATGTCGCAGAGACTTGGTTAGAGACGATTGCTACTTCATTTCTCAGAGGTGAAAAAAGAAATATGATTTCAAAATGGCAGGTTAGGTGATAGTAGAAAACAGGAAGAGAGGCCTAGGAAGGTGTGATTAATTACCTAGCTAAAGCGAACGAAATTCTTTTTTTTTCTTTTTTACTGAGAAGTTTTACTCGTAGAAAAGGGGGGGAGATAGAAGTGATAGGTTGGTAGAAGGAAGAGGAAGGAGGGAGAGAAGGGGGTGTGCTGTATGGCTGGCTGGATGCCAGGGAGAGAAGGAACATATAAGTTAGTTATAGGTTACATGTTTATGCTGGCACTGCGTGGTCTATGGGCTCGGGTGTATAGGCCGGTTGGGATGGGCAGTGGTTACGGTCATGTTGAGGTTGGCATACGAGGACTGTGCGGGAGGAGGGGGTCTGGAAGGGCGGGAGATGGTATAGTACGGTTACTGGTGTAAATGGATGTAGGTTAGGTAGGTAAGGGGGGATTATGTGGTTGGACTGCGTAGGGAGAGAAAGGAGTAGAAGGGATGGGGGAGAAGTATGGTGATAGGTAGGATAGGTTTCCAGTTGATGGTGAGGTTTAGAGGGCGACATTGTCATATCTACCTATCTGATATTGTTTCTTTTGAAAGGGTGAGAAGAGGGTGGGAGGAGTGGGTTTATGGTATTCTTATTTCTTAGACAAGATAGTCCCCGTTAAGTGGGTTTGTGCATTCTACGTTTTTCGGTTTTTTTTTCTTCCTACCATTTTACGTTATGTGGTGTTGAGGACGTGCGGAAGAGCGGAAACTTAAGACTAGGTTAGCTTGCTTGCGCGAGAAGCTCAAAGGAGGAGGGGACGGCTATTGTTGTTTATTTCTTGGAGGTGAGATAATGTAGGGTAGGAGGTAGGCTAGATAGGAGAAGATAGAATGAATGAGGTGCAGGTGATTGTTTACCTCTATTTATCTATTATTATGCGGACTGGGCTTGCGCCTCTGGCATAGATATAATGATTGAGTACGGATCGATGGTTGGGTATCAGTACGTCTATCTATAGCGTGTCCACGCGGGTTACATTCATTGTCTCACTCTCCTTTATGCTCACGAAGGAGAAGTCGTGATACACAGAATGATTCGTCTGGACTTCCATATCTACCTATCACTTGAGGTTACTTCACTTTCTAGCTGTTCTTATTAGAGATTCGATCAACACAGTTTGCCCTCGCCCAAGACGGCATTGTTGAGATGTGCGGTCGTGATATTGCTTGCTTGGTTTCCCACGTATGCAAGCTTCTATCTTCGGACAGCAGAAGAACCGTGCTCTTATGCGCAGGACAGACGAGATCTAGTGTTTGGATTCGATAGTCAACCTACCTACTACCCATCACTTCTGTTACAACAGACGTGATCATCGCATCGTGGCGTGCTTTAATTTGAACGTGAATGTGAATGTGATCTTAAAGCCTTTTCTTATTTCGCTAGATAGGTATACATAAATATATCTTCTACCGTGGTTGGTGCTATGAAGTAATAAGAAAGGAGTAATAATACTATCGCAGGAAAAGTAGTTACATATAATAAAAGTAGGTGATTAGTTGGGTATTGCTAGGTGGACTAGATTATTATATAGACTGAATCGAATCGATCGATCTACTGCTATATACCCACATGCGGTATGGAACATATTACGCTACGTCGACCAGATTTCGAGGAAGATGGAGGAGGGGAGAGTGGAGGGAAGCCAAGACGGGACGAGCCGAAGCGCGATCGCCAATCCCATAACATATCACTTATGCTAATATAACCTAGGTAGGTTAATCTTAACTTCCACTTCCTTAGTTTTTTCCTCTATTCCTCTCTTTACAGTAGTATGGTTCTTTAGTCAGCGGAATAAGGGTCCAAGGGTTCTTAATCCTAGTACGTAGCCATTCTAGACTGCGCGCGAACTTTCTCCTTGTACATATGTTATCTAGCTGTGAGTAGTAGTCAAATAGTAAAGAGGAGTGGGTTGGTTTTTGTAAGGCAAATATATCCTACCTACCCACCTACCTAGGGCTAGTAGTTAGTCAAGGGGCTTACTGATCTAGGGTAGCTAGCTTATGTAGGTTGGTACTATGTAGTAATTTTGGAGCCTAGGAATGTTGAAGAAGAAGAAAAAATCTGGGAAATCTTGGTTTTTTGTTACTTTTTTCAGCTCTAGTTTAGCCGCCGAAGGTAGCCTACGAGAGGGGGAGGGGGAGGCTGTGCTGAGATGAGAGAACTACCCTACCTCCCTACCCTGAGCTAACCTAACCTAGATAATTTTTTTCAGTACTGTTCTCCCTGTTCTTGTGCGCGTGCGTAGTTGGGCGTTGCGCGTGAGGGTTCTGTTTAGGAAGGAGGAAGAGAACAGTATGGTATGAGTTGAGTATTGTTGTTAGTTTTCGTCCCTTGTTCTTTGAGATTTTCTTGGTTTAATGTTACATTCTCTTTCCCCTTCTAAGCAGGGGGGCTTGATAGACTTACATGATTGTATAAGCTAAGTGTTTAGTTGCAAGGGTAGCTATGTACCTTGTGGGGAGATGGGACGACAGCTTTCATATTGAGTTATACTTGGAGTTCCTTTCTGCGAGTCAAAATGTGTAGATATTTTGGAGAGGTAGGTTGATGATTGGTATCACGAAATTAGAATGTACCAAAGGTCATTTCGTATGTACAGGGTAAGTTAGGAAACTTGGTTCAAGTTTCTAAAATAATTGTAAATATGTTCCGCCCCTCTCTCTATATACATGCATATGGCCATAAACTCGTCAAGCACGAGAGAGGCCTTTGAGCTCGGGTTAGGGTTAAAGAGTTATATCTGACTTATATGTACCCAGTTTTGAGAAGATACAAAAAAAGAAGGGATTTAAAAATCATTAAAAAAATACCAGTATCCCACGTATTGACCAGCCGATCAATAGAATCCAAGGGGGAAGAGAGAAAAGAAAACACAAACCCAAAACACCATTCGGTATCCACCCCAATTAAATACTTATATTTCATTCCCTTCGTCGACATACCCCCTAGTTCAAATCCCTTGCCCATAAAATGAATAAAAAAAAGGGACTGATAAAAGTCCTGTTCACTCAATAGAACCAGTACATAGCCGTGTAAGGGATGCTCTCCGCCTGCCCGGCCTCAGTGCACGCCGAAGGTCCCCCTCCGGCCGTGAGAACCCGGTACACGAGGCTGATGCCCTCACTACCGCCCTTATCACTGAGACGCAGCCAGTCCACCGCCCCAGTGTCGTCGAGCCCGGGGTCCGCATCCGCGGGCGCCGCCACGCCCTGGTCCTTCTTGCCCTTAAAGAGCTCGGATGTCGATGTCGTAATAGCCGCAGGGAGATCGAACGTCGGCACGTTCTGTTCGTCGAAGTAGTGGTGCCCCAGGAAAGAGAGGGGCGCCGCTAGCCCGTCGACTGTTAGTTCCACGGGCGCAGGGAACAGGAACGGGGCACTCGTGTTAGTGGTGGCGGCCACGGACGACGAGACAGAGATGTTAAAGGGCAGCGCGGTGGTCCGGAGAACTTTCGGCGGGAAGACAGTCCAGGCCGCGGATGACATGGCGTCATCTCCTGACCCCGGGTACAGGTCTGTGATCTCCCAGAGCACGGCTAGAGCACCAATAGAGCTCGCTGTGGCGCCTGCAGCGGTGCACGTGTAGTTCTGGATGCCATGGCCGATGGCTATGTGCTTGAGGGTTGCGTTGCCCGGGCTTGTCAGCGGCGTGGGGCCTTGGGATCCGGTGTTAGCTGGGTGGGAACAGACGAGAAGTTGGTTCTGAGGGAGAAGGAGTTCTTACCACCATCGCTAGGAAGCGTATACGTAATCTTGGTAGTGACTGAAGTTGAAGTAGAAGGAGCTGGGACGCCTGGCTGAGTAGTAGTGGTGCCGTTACCGATGCTGCATGACCGCCGCTGTAGAGGCGAGGCAGAAGTGACAGCCAAGGTCGAGAGAAATATCAACAAGCTTTCTAGCTGCATCTCTGTGTTGAATATCGTGTTGGTGGAGATTTCAACAAGAATGGAGGCGGAAACAAGAATAGCACGAGCTGAGAGAGAGAGAGAGAGGCAGCACAGGCCAATATATCAAATCCAAACCCAAACCGACTAAGCAATGGGGAACAAGAAAGTAATAATACTGGTGGCAGGCGGAACAAGCCAAGGGTGTAGTATCGGGCGTTAGCTGAGGTGGGAAGTGTATGCTTCCAGATGATCGAGGCCCGTGTGGGTGGCCGCTGGGCGCTTAGGGTATAGAAATAGCCACAGTCTATATATTGATGCGTAATGTATGCAAGATGAGGCTTCCCGAGCCGAGATTGAAGACTAGGGATGGTAGCTGATAAAGAACGGTTCGGAAAAAATGCAGACAGGCAATGTAACCCCAGACAGAACTCCTTGAACGAGAGGACACGAAAGGATAAGAAATAAATGGCTGGTCGTGTGAGACGTGCAATATGTAATGATATGCCTGCGGTAGATTTATCTCAGGCCCAGAGAAGAGAGGGGGAGGGTCATCCCTCATGTTTATATCCACTATGACCAAAGCCACAGCTAGTTGGTCTGTCGGATAGAATGCAGATTGGACTTAGAATCTCCTTCGCTAGCTGGACTATTTTCTCGGGTAAGTCTTGAGGCTCGAGCCTTTTTGATGTCATAGTAACTACTACTCCGTGCAGGGAGTAACCTTACAGATTTAGCTCAGCACGAGCTTTCTGTAGCTTGTGACGACGGAGTCGAACAGACGTGAGCACCAACTTTGGGCATGGGCACCTGTTCCCTCGCTGACAACGGCCGTGGCGTAGCAACCGGAACTGGACACGAGCCGGATAGCTGATGAGAACGCCATTCTGTAGGTGGGAGTTATACCAGAAAAAGCCACACACCCTTGGCAACGGGAATGTTGCTACCGTATGCCTGCAAGTCTGGGGGAAGCGATGGATCGACTTTGAAAAAAAGAAAGCAAGGTTCCTTTCTTCCATAAGCAGGGGCTATTCAAGGCTGGCATCATCAACCACTTCTTTTTTTCTTCCGTCTTCCTTTGTTTCCTTTTTTTTGGCCCCCATTCTCTTGATCCCTTGGGTAAGTCGTTTTTACGACCGATGTAAAGAAGTAGGTATACCTAGCAGCTGGTCATTTCGTCTGCCATTCCGTACAACTCAGCACATGCAGTCATGCTGTGCACCTTTGGCAGGGTTACTACGTTTTTCTTTCTGTTTTTGCTGTGTCTATGGTCCAGTCTAATCTACTGTCTAGTAGACCAACTTGCAGCTTGCAGCTCACAAGTCGGGGAAAAGCCTGCTGGCAGAAGCAAAGAAGGGGAGCAAGGAGCTCGAGCCTCTCAACCAAACTTCACTTATCAAAGAGAGGGTGGAGGCGTGGATCACCAATGTGATCAAGGGTTGACAGCTAGTCGGGACGATGAGCTAACTGAATCCTCCTGGTTTCGCGATGCAACTTTGATCCTTTAAGGTGGCCATGCTTGGCTAGGTCTCTAGGTCGCTTGCTCGCGCTTGCTCGGGCCTTGAGAAGGCGAGGGGTGGTGAAAGATGTTGAAATCATGACCTGTTCGATTTTACGCTTGTGTCCCTTGACTTGTCATAGCAGCAACACCGATGAATAAGTTTATAAGGTGGCTAGAGGAGAAGGAAAATAATTATGCCCGCCCGCCTACATGTAGCCTGCCGACTAGGCAATTAATTTATTCGAGCGCGTTTCCGTTGATAACCAGAGAAGAGAGGGAGAGAGTGTGTGAGTGAGACGCGGCTAACACGAAATCCCTCCCCAGCATGCAGGAGACTGAAGGTCGTGATTCGCTCAAGGGCCGACGTGTTTTCCGCTTCCGCTCCATGGCGGCATCAGAGTGGACCCCAACCTCACGATATGAGCGTATCATACCCTACTTCATTAGCATTCAGACAAGGGGTGATGTGCATTTTCGTCTGGAGGGACTCGGTGACTGGCTGGATAGCCGAACTTCCGTTTTTACCATGGCGTTCAGTGAATTTTTCTTTCCTTCCTGTTTTTCGAGAGCAACCCAACTGAGCCAACCTGGTTTTTGTCCAAGTTACTCATTCTTCCCCTCCGTCCGTGTGGAGAGTAGATAGCGGGGAAGAAACAAGAGACAAGAACAAAAAGCGATCTGATCTAAAGTAACCCTGTCTAACACTTGAAACATGTTCGGCTTGTCAAAAAAGAGAGATCGGTATCCATATTCCTACTAGATGTTTATGTAAACAATCAAAACCCGCATGATAAGGACTGCATATCGTGTCCGAGTGTCAGGATATCTGCAGCTATAACCTCCACTTGTTCGGGTCGCTTAAGTGAGCTAGGTTAGAGGTACCATATTGCCTATTCCAGGTTGTCTTAGTATAAGACCCTGAGAGAACCCTGAGAGGACCCACTTAGTTTGGGTAGTTGATGAGGAATCCTAGACATGACTATAAACATCTAACGATCTAACAATAGCGTTCCGCAATCTTTTCGATCTTCTCATCACATATAACATAATACGCTTATTTCATGAACCTGTTATTTATTTATTTTTATATTTAGATATACTCAAGAGTTAATCTATCATTTATCCCCCACTAGTTTCTCTATTCTGACATGTCAAGAAAAAAAAACAAGCTTTGGAGTTTCTCTTTATTGGTTATATTAAGATGTTGGCACGTCTAAGATATATCCGTCTTAAACATAACATATCTCTATTGTAGTTAATGATACTGAACTGATGGTATTTTTATCTGAATCATGACGAGCTTGGAAATCGTTAGAGATACATCATAAAGGTTCCATTTATTGGCTGCCCTGATTCTTTTTTTTTTCTTTTTTCTATTTGACTTGCTTCTCTTTGTCCTAATCTTGCTGGAAAGTTTGCTCTTAGGCCACATCAACGTATGATGAAGCATTTTATCTCCGATTTGAACTGTAAGTGTAGAGGGGGCTTAGCCATCGTTAGATATGCCTAAGGAAACTCATATGTGAGTTGATCCATCTAATCCTGTAGAAGCTTAACCTACTTCCGACTAATCTACTGGGATGGAATATGAGCTTTCTTAGCTTGAGTATTAGAGACTAACCTAGGTAAATTTATCTCGATATACTGGATATGTAATTATTGTTGATAATTAAAATTGTCGAATTGAGGTTGTGCGGTTGCTTGATTAGGTGACAATCTATCTCTAGATGATGGGAGGACCGGTCCCCTATATACATGTAGCTGCGGATATACCGTATACCTGTACCTTGACAGATACCCCTTATCGCCTATTTCAGCAAAATAAATGTCGCTAGAAACCTCGAAGATGACCAAAGAAACTATGATAGCAAGGTTTCGAGGAGGCTATTCGCGGTGTTTATTTATTAGCACTATGTGATTATGTAGATGTAGATAACTTGCAGGGTAGATTTTCCTGATTAATGAAATATAGTTCAGCTTGCTTCTTGTGCGACGGCTAACCCTCTTACTAGACGCGCCTATGATAAAAAGAAGTAACCTAGAATACTAGCAGTTTTCCAGGATTAGAAAATGTAAGTTGATGGTTCTCTGTGCTTAGGATGTATGTTGTAGCAAGATATTTTTAGCTGTAATAATGTTCTCCCTCTGCATCCATTTTCCTTGGTTGATCAATCGTAAGCCCAGTTGTTGTATTTTGTAAGCGTTAGGAAGGAGTACGTGATACCCCCGTCAAGTTGATCTTGTGACGTACCCTTGGTACTCGCTTCACGAAGCTCCAACGCCCTCTAGGCCATCACATGAGCCTACTGACAACTTGTGATGTCTCCGGAATTCTATTCCACAATACCCCATTTGCCAACAGATTCCTCGTTCCTACCAACACTTTTCGTTCCCATCGTGGTTTAAATACCCCCCTTCAAAGGTGAACATATTCTATTCCTCTTAGTGGCATGCTTAATAGTGTCATAATGCTTAGGACAGTCACGACTATATTCTTGGGCATAACCATATTAGCAGCATCTCCTACCGTTAATCGTCTTCGACATGCAAATTCTAAAGTAGATCAGATCTGCAAGGCTTCCGGCGTGCCTGGCGCTTCTATTGGCGTCATACATGACGGTGAAATCATCCACACATATAACTACGGGTACGGAGACTCGGAGAAGCAATTACTTACTAGTTCTGAGACCATCTACGTATCAGCTCTATCACGAAATCCTTTATCGCGGCGGCCATCGCTCGATTGGTGGATGAGAATGTATTGAGGTGGGACACACCTGTCAAAGACATACTTCCTGAGTTTCGTCATGAAAATCCAGTTGTGACCGAAATGATGACCATTACCGACATTCTCTTTCACTGATGCGGATTGTCCGGTAGTGGTGCCATGAATTTAGCTTTTGAAGGTAATGGGAACATGCTTTTGTCAAAGGATAGGCTATTCGAGCTTGTGAATCATTTCCCAACCTTGTTTCCTTTCCTCCAGAGTTGGAGCTACTTCGTTTGGGGCTACTCAATAGCCGGTGCAATCATCGAAAAAGTAACTCGGAAGTCCTTGGACGATTACTTGTCAGATACTATCTTCCACCCTCTCGGAATGAATGAAACTTCGCTTACGCCCAATCGTTTGGGGAGCAGAGGGGAACTTGCTGAACCATATGCTGGATTATCTGATGGGATTTCATTTCGTCTTCCTAAGCTACAAGCTTTTGGGAACACTTTCTTCGAGGCATCCGGTGGAATTTACTCGAGCCTGAATGACCTCATGACTTGGGCTTCGACTATCCTCAGTTCAACCGACAGAAAAACACCAGCAAACTTATCGGCTATCAAAGACGTGCCATATATTCTTAGCAATCACATTGCCATCGAGAACCCGTCTATTACGGAGCGTTCGTATGGCCTTGGCTGGTTGCGTACCCAACTTCCCGGAGTGGTTGGCCTCATTGGTGATAATGCCAACCTCTGGAATATTGAGGACAACCCTGTGCTAGTTATTAAAGACAAGCCTCTTTTGATGATATACCATCAGGGAAGCACGGTTGGGTACTACTCTTTGGTAGCGCTTTTCCCTGACACTAATTCAGCCGTTGTCGTTCTCACTAATTCTATCGCTTTGAGTGATGCCGCAGACTAGATTGCACGAGCGATCATCCAAGCTCTTTTTAACTTCAACGACGATCAAGACTACGTCGCGCTGGTAAAGGAAGCAAATGGTCGTACTGTGACTCAACACAAGCAACTTGCTGATAGCATAGCAGAATTGCGTTCAGCTTGCCGCAGTCTGAAACCAACAATCCTAGAACCATTCATCGGTAGATACACAAACAAATCGGGTATATTCTTTATTGATATCTTCGTACAGTTTGGCCAGAACGACCATTTGCTCTTGCGGTTTCAGGGTCTTGAAGACTACACATATGAGTTACGGCACCTTTGTAGCAATATTTTCGAATGGAGCCTCACTCACGACGAGACGAAGAAGAGAGGTAGATATAACATCGCCGAGCTACCATTCTTCCTATTCAAGTTTGTAGTTGATGACAGTGGAGATATTGTATCGTTCTCTTGGGCTAACAATCTAGAATTGCCGAATTTGGAGGAAGTCTTTGAGAAAGATAAGCACAATATTATAGGAGAAGGCGGGCAAAGGGAACAAAAGCCAATCCATTAAAGGTAGCGGTTACAACAGCTTAATTTACAGCTGTGCAGCTTTGATCGGATAAAATGTCACCTTTGCGATATCAGGTCAATTGTTACGATCAAAATATCTCGGCTTAGCACACGGATCGACCCACTTGTTTATTCCTAATAATGAAACAATAAAGTAAACATGTAAGTAATAGGGGTTAACATACGTACTTTACTATGGATTTAAACAGCTATAAATATCCCATCTCCCATCTGCTTTTTCTTTTCTTCTTCAACTTCAGTATTTCCGTAAAACCTTAAGAGTAGTATCTGACTTAAAAAAATTAAGCAGTCTGATTTATGCCTAAGTCGTGTACCTCAATATAAGCCTAAGCCAGCCCTTAACCGCTATAATCTTCTATCTCTGCAATGGTACTTTATAAATGCTCAAGCGTGAAGATAATTCATGCCAACAGGAACAAAGAATTGTCTAATAACGAAGAACGCTTTACAGCGGTGCTTAGCCTACCGAGATGTTATTCAGTGTGTAAAATTTTCATTAAGGGCCTGCTTAAGTTTCTGGGGTTTGACAGCGCCAATGACCTGATAGACCGGCATATTTCTGGACAGGAATACTAAAGGTAAGATCCAGGTTCCAGGATCTGCCTCGCAGGAAACTGGACGGTCTTTAGTATCCATGTAGATGGGGCGACGGTCCGAGTGGGGAACAGGACATAAATGAGGGCCGGGACTACTTTAAGTCAACATTGAATCCTTTACCGATATCAAAATTCTTCTTCATCACGGTCGTTCTTTCCAAGACATAGTATTCCTTTCAGATTCAGGGAACCAGTCTTTATAATGGATAAAGGGTCTGCTGCAGCTGTGACGAACTCTCCTGGGGTCGTGTTTCTAGGCAGGTCGCGTGCTGGGGTTTCTTGATTCTAAATAGTATCGCGAAATTGGTTTAGAATATATCTAATACTATCACCTTAGTTTCCAAATGGAAAATAAAGCCTTAGATTAATGGCTAAAGAACGAGAGACTACGGTAAGGAAATTAGTATCTATCTATACAGTGTACACGTTCCGCTCATCAACGCTCATACTTGCTATTCCGAGCCTTCATACCAAGGAATGGACTATTCAAGGGGTACATACTCCTTTAAGCTCTGTAACACGAGCTTCGGATCTAACGGGTAACTATAAAATGCTTGGAAGACCAATACTAACCTTTAACCCTCGAACTACCGACCTAAAATAACACTGCAGATGGTCCTTGAAAATGGTATTATGGATATGACAGCGCACTAACACCACATAGGAGTCGTACTTACGAGCTGGGACAATGAGAAGACAAACATTTATTCGACGTTAGATTATTTAAATCGCTTTCAATATCCTAAAACAGACGACATTGACCCACATGAGGAAATCAGACAGGCGGAAGAGTGATCCGATGTAATACCATGAATCTCAATCACATCGCTTTGTCATATTGTGACTTCTGAAGTCGTGTAATGCAAAGATAGGTTACGTCCGAGGAAGCTCAATGGTAAGTAGGTATTGAATATCAGAGTAAAACAATCACAGGCCAAGATGGATGACCTTCCCAGTCACAATTCTAGGTTGTGCATGCTCTGAAAGGAGATTTGATAATCCACAGCCAATTTTTTGAAGGAGGGTCTATAAGTAGATAGTTCCGTGTCTGTATTTTGTCCCATACCTAGTCATTTTGACAAGAGATTCCTTTCAGCTAGATACGATATACACCTGAAATCCTGTATCCGGCCCGTATAGGATTGTCATAAGATGACGCAAAACCCATCCCCTGAAGGTTACGCCCAGTGGGTGAACATAGTTTTTCAAAATAAGTTAGAAACCGAGTTCCGTGTCAAGAACGCCTCTCTAGAATGGTGAGTATCCTGTGCCCTTCGGACTAGTGTAGTCACTCTCCATTCTAGCCTCCTTTGCTGATTCACAGAATTACTATGTAGGGGGAAGCGGGCTGACTATCCTGACTATGATTCCGAGATCTCGACTGACGAAATTAATAAAATCGTAATCCTACTGATGTGGGGACTAGGGGAACTAGGGACCACAATTGTATATAGTTCGCGATGCATTACAGGTTTGCGATAGTTTCTTCCTTTTACAACATGGCATGTCGGCGTTACAGTTTAGATCAATACATTCCTTTTTGCTTTGAGTCTTTTATCTCTATTTCAAAATAAACAGTATGAAGGTTGGGTGTCGTAGACTAGGGACTTCAGTCCCTAGTCCCTCACAGCCTCATACAACTGTTGGTAGGGGGTCTCCTCTATCTCCAGTTCACTACCTGGGGGGACCGACAACGCTGCCGCCTGTGGCCGGGAAAGCTCGCCTAGTGGGTGTGAGGGTAAACTCGACCTCTACGATGGCGAGACTAAAGTTTGCCATATATACTTTAATTGCCCCTATACAGGGAAAAATTCTTTTAACATCAGTGATGTTCCGGAAGCCTACGCTGTCGTCGTGTCACCACCACCCAACGGCGCTTTGGGAATCGGTATGTGACCCTAAGAATCGTTCTGACTCCTTTAACGTCTTAAGGGCCATCATTTTCTCCGGGAATGGCTTCCCAGAAGGTAATACCCTTTTCTGTAAAACCCGATTGCTGATTTACTTTTCCTTTTAGTCGAGGTGAAAATCAAAAAATGGTGAGAGAATCCCCAGAAAACCATCATAGTTTGTTGTTGTGTAGTGCGTATGGGGGATTCCATAAACGCCTGTATCCCAGATGGTTTAACACCGTGGGGTCTAAGTCATGAAGGATTTCATATACATTCGTTAACAAGGTGGCACACTGCATTGTTCAAGAAACTATCCACTCTTCAAGCTGCATCGATAGTACTCCTCTAAATTGACAATTTCCTCGTTACGAAATGTCATGGCATGGGGCCCAGTCCCTAACCCTATGTGTAACATGCTAGTTAGCCATCTATATAAACCATTATAGTTACTATTAGTTTAGTTTGTAAGCTATTATTTTTTTTTAAATATATTCAGTTCTTAATCGTACCTAAGTATTTAAACCTTCGTTGTAATAATTACAATAGCTTTATTACTTTTTATTTATAACTGTTGCGTTGTTCTTGGCTATATGGCCGCAATCGTTATAAATACTTTAGTTCTTAGTCTTTTGTTGAACTTATAAGAATTAACTTTTTTTACTATACCATACTTAGTACTTTGTGTTATGGTCGGCGATCGTGGAGATGTTGCCGACTTGACCATATATACCATTATAGATTTAATAGCGGTCGGCTATGAAATTCTGATATCCTTTTGCGGGATAGCCATTGCGAGCCGTTGGTTTAGCGGGTTGGTGGTCGCTACCCCCAACGTCACAGGTAGCAGTAGATTTAGTCTTTCATATAATAACATCGTGGTTACCTTGCTAGGGCCCTCATAACTAGGGTTATACAACGGGAACCCGCGGGAGCTCCCATAACTTCTTAGCGTAGGAATCCCTGGAGAAATTCCCATGAAATGGATCATGAGAAGAAATGGGGGGAAAGGTTATGGCAGGAAGTGGGGAAAAGAATTCTCCCATGGGAGCATATGAGAAATGGGAATGTATGGCAGTACTACAAACAAGGCCATCTAGTTCCGCATAATATGCATGGTATGTACTAGCCTTGTAAGCTTTGCTGGGGCTAGATCTAGCACTTAAGTAAACGATACCGACATATCTCAACTACTAAACTGAGAATCAATAGACTGGATGTGGTGGGACCCCGCACAATGTTGTCGGGCAGCTACTATAGAGCCGAAATGTTATAGGCTTGTTAAGTACTATGACGACCTTATGATTCTTACACGTATCATGATGAAGTCGGGAGTTTTTGTCAATGCAATTGGCGGTTGTGTCTACTCTCTATGAGTAGGGGAATGATCGTCATGTATAAGTCTGTATAATTTACGTGATCGATACCTACTCTTGGTAAACATACTCCAACGATTTGTTACAATATTGAGAAGGTTTACATAAGCCTCTGATTTTTCATAAACCAAAGGAATAAGAAATAGTACAAATGTTTTAGACAAGAGAGATTCCAGTAATAAATCTAAGGGTGCCAGGTATTCCAAAACCTATAGTCATAGTCTCCCACTGAACTGGGGATCTCCTCTATCCCCAGATGTATGAGGTTGTGAGGGACTGAAGTCAGCCCCCAGTATATAAATAAAAGTTAGGTAAGTAAAAACAATATACTCAGCTTTATAGCTATTGTTAACTATCTTTAAAGGCAAAAATAAAGCTCCATTTATCGTAAAGCAACGTATTATATATATACACTTAGCCACGGTTCCTGGTTCCCCTAGTCCCTACAACACTATGCAGCAGTATGATCGATTAATAGGCCTAAAACTCCGTAATACGTCTTTAATTATATAGCTTGTGTGAGTTTATGAGATAAGTGAGGGTTTCATATATTGCATCATTCATCAATCTTCGTTTACCATAATACCCGTTTCCTTGCCATCCGGGTTGCCACTTAGCGATAGGGAATCAAACGCTGCTCGGAGTCAGCAATCCAAGATCTTGAGCATGAGAAATATGCATGATTTTCTTTTTTCTTCCTGTGCTTTACTCGCCTTGTCAAAATCCATTGGTCTGATCGTGTGACAACAGCTCGCCATGGTGCCCCCTTCGCTATTAGACGATGCAGCATCATATCATAGCTACACGCAGACACCCGCAACATGTTTCCTTTCCCTAAAAGTTTGTCGAATAGAGTCGTATTTTACACTGATTATGGCTACTCTTAATTAGAGAGACATGCTGCTAAGATAATAGTGTGTAAAAGAGATGCATTCGTCGGGATAGGTTTAGGTAATTAAGTGACGACGACGCTGCGGAGTATAGGTCATCAACCAATCAAAAACAATTAAGATAACAATTAAGGAGGCCACAGGCATCCCTATTTGACGTACCAAATTCATTACCGTCCAATTACCACCTTCTCTTACTGCAAGGTAAGTGTTTTCGTTATCAGTTACCGGATTTCTGGACCGATGGACATAGTATGTGGAAAGCCTCAAGGATGGCCCATACCACCACAAGCGCCAATTGTGTTTATGTCACAATTGAGTTGAAATAATTAACTAAGCCAAGAAACAAAGACTTCAACAATGACTGAGTGGCTATTGTTCTCCACTTCTGTATCATACTTGTAACCCCCCTCTGGCTAGGACGTAACAGTTTAGTTGTGAGAGGAAGTGGTCTACAGAAGAGGATAACGACCAGGAAGCGAGTAGGTAATTCTGACATCAATTTGACCCCTACCGCAGCCAAATCAAGTACATTGATCTCTTCAAAGCCAACCTCTACCCCAGATTTCGGGATAGTCATTGGCTTGGGCGGCTCTAAGTCGTATTCTGCTCATCGTATTGTTATAGAAACTACAAGGAGGTGATCGATGTAAGCTGGAATGGCAAAATGCATTGCCGAATGAAACTCCAAATGATATTTGACTTGCTGACTGTCCCGTATAGTACCAGCTTTGTAACACAACAGGTTAAAGGCGATTGGCTCTTATTGTTGCCGATCTGGCTGTGTGTGTAGATGCAGATACATCATTGTCTTGAAATGTGACTACACTTACCTTAATGCATGAAGCTCGGTCTGGCCCCCGATGGCAATAGTAAAATCAAGATAGGTAGCAATATTTATCATACAGTGGATGGTACTCGCCAGGTATAATAACTTCATTATGGCCCCTCAGAAATATGAATTTGTCTTTAAAGCACAAGCTTTTAAATATTAAGTACTCCTAGAAAACAGATGCTACAAACTTAAGATGTTGCTCTCCGCTTCGATGATCGTTCTGCTTCTAGTGGCAGCTATATCTAGTGTAATCCTTCGCCTAGTTTATAACATATATTTCCACCCCCTAGCGAAATTCCCAGGGCCATGGTATTCCAGCGCTACATCTTTGAGCCTGGCCCTTATCTCTGTCCGAGGGATTGAGCTGGAGTGGTTAATGGACTTGGTCGAGAAATACGGAAGTTAGTAACTTTTACAACTCTCTATTTTCTTCCTTAGAACTTCACGCAATAGAGTGATACTAATTATATATCTAGCCGAGCGCCCAATTCGAGTAACACCAAACATGGTGCTTTCCCCCAAGCCAGAACACCTGAGAGATATCTACTGGGATCCAGAGTTTAACACCAAGTCGGACACATATTCATCAGGGGCACTTGGTCCGCCTACTTTATTCACCACAACAGATGGAGAGAGGCATAAGCAGCTGAGGAAGGCACTCGGAGGCTCACAGGTATAGTGCAATTCGATAATACAATATAGCATATTTGATAGCTAATTTCCTGTAGTGGACTATCGGATCGCTCAAGAAAAATTGGGAACCTCGTCTGGACGAGCTCATTGAACTCTTTATTCAAAAGATGACCGACCACTCTCGAGCAGACGAGATAATTGATATCGGTCAAAAAGTAGCGTGAGAATTACTATATATAGGCCAAAGATCGTTCTAATCAATAACATATCTCTGCAGTGAATTCGCAGCCGACTTCCTCACGATCATAGCATTTGGCGAATCCTGGGGCTTTGTTCGCAACGGCCGGGACGAACGGGCATTTCTCACATCGTGGCGCGAAGGGCTTCCATATTTTGGATTTTCCAGCCGATGGAAGAGCTTTAGGGATCATATCCTCAAGAACGCCCTCCTTGCCCCTTACTTCTTGCCGAGTGTAAGCGATCAGCATGGCATGGGGTTTCTGATTTCCCACGCCGCCCAGCAGATATCCCTGCGAGAGAAGAAGATAGCAGAGTCGAACGGGGAATGGAAGATGAACAACCCCGATCTTCTTCAACAGTTAGTTACCGCTCTAGCAAGCGATGGGATTCCCAGGCGAACAGCTAACAATAACAACCATCCCGCAGCTGTCTCGACGCCCGCTTCTCTGACGGGTCGCCACTGACCTACACCGACAAACAGGCCCACATAACCTTCCTGTTCCAAGCCGGCGCCGACACTGCCGGGACCGGTATGGGGTGTACCCTGCGGTACCTCCTCACCCACCCCGACGCCCTGCGCAAAGCCCGCCTGGAAATCCAAGAAGCCGACCGGGCATCCAAGCTCAGCCAGCCAATCCGGTACGACGAGTCGCGCGAACACCTGCCCTACTTCACGGCGTGCATCAAGGAGTCTCTGCGCCTCGCGCCCCCAGCCCCGAACCTGTTCCCGCGCGTGGTGCCCGCGGGCGGGCGGCGCCTCGGCGCGTCCTACATCCCCGCGGGCACGGACGTGATGGTGACGCCGTACATACCGCAGCGGGACGCGGACTTCTACGCGCCGGACCCGCACGCGTACCGGCCGGGGCGGTGGCTGGAGGGCGGCGCGGCGCGCGAGGCCGAGATGGACGCCGTCATGTTCACGTTCGGCATGGGGCCCCGCGTCTGCATCGGCCGGGACGTCGCCTACCTCGAGCTGTGGAAGCTGCTGCCCGAGGTCGTGCGCCGCTTCGACTTCGAGCTCGTCGACCCGGGTAGGTATGTTAATCCCGGCGGGGTGGCGTATAATGCGGGTTTGCGCGTGAAGCTCACGCCGCGCCCGCGCGGTGGATGATTTATACCTGATCATGGGACTGGGAGAGCGATGATTTAGGGGATGGGGCGACGACTTTGCGAGACGGAGGTTGATGGGAAGATAAACATAGAAGGGTCATTGACGACTTTAGGCTTTTTGGGGAAGCTCTCTAACATTCGTTTACTCTGACGTAGTGTCTGGTATAATCTTTTCCATTACTTATATGGTTATTACTATGAGAGATATACGTGATTATCTAAAGTTATACTATTGACGGCGTTACAAGATTAGCAGCTAGCCTGCACAGAGATTACCTCCGACACTCCTGTAGTAATACCGACGCCCTCAGCCTCGACACGCACGTAGGACGCGCGTCCGGGGACCGTAGCCACGGTCTCGAAGCCGGTCTTCTCAGCCGCGGACGCGAACGCGAGCACGGTCTGGTTGCTGGCGCCGGCGAAGACGTTCCACAGCTTGTGCTCGGTCGCGCCGTTCCAGCTCATGTACACGAGGGTGTTGTTGGAGGCCTGGTCCACGCAGGCGAAGGCATCGGACTTGGTGTTCGGCCGCCCGACCCACGGGAGCCGGTAGATGCGGTAGGAGAAGACGCTGCCGTCCGCCGGGCCGAACTTGGCTGTCATCACGGTGGATCCCTCGGCGGTGTACTCCCGGACGGTCGGCACCGAGCCGTAGCCCATAACGACGTGACCGTTGTCGAGCAGCTGCGTGTTGCCTTGCGAGACCGAGTAGGTGGGGTCCTGAGGGTCGATGTACTCCTTGTCGAGGGTTGCCGTCATGGCCTCGAGGTCGAGAGTTAGGAAGATACCCGAGGTTTGCTCCTTGCCAGAAACCACGTCCGAGTTGGAGTTATCGAAAAGGCTGATTTGAAGTTTGTTGCCGTCATCCTTTCGGATACGAGCATCGTGCTGGTAAGAGAACGAGAGCTTGGGGTCTAGCGTGAAATCACCTCCATCCTTGCCCTGTCTATTGTTAGTTGAGCTCAATTTATTGTGTCTTATGTACAGCTAAGGAAGTCAATTACCTGTAGGGTCCACTCTACCGAACCGTTCTTGGCGATCTTGAAGATGGATGAGTAGTATCGTGAAGAAATCAGGTAGGATCCGTCCGCGAACTTGTCAACAGAGTTGATGTGGAAGTATCCGTAAGGGATGGATTTGTTCTGGCCATAGTCCGCAACAGGGTAGAATTCCAACACGTTTTCAATGGGGATCTGATCTATATGGGCCAAGGCACTCCACCGGTATAGAATCTCGTTCGTCTTGATGTCCATCTCATAGAACAGGCTGTCGGTCACCCAGCCATCTTCGGGGCCACCCACCGAGCTCAGGTCATACTTCGTAGTATTGTACATCGTGACGAGGATAGTACCTTCAGGAGTGATATTGGCTTCGTGTAGATCAATGTATGACCAGAGCTGGTCGGGGTCCAGTACGGCAGGAGGTACGAGGTTTTCTTGCTCCGCCGTGATTGAAAGATTGTAGATGCTTGTGTAAGAATCGTCGAGGATCTGAATGATGCCATGTCCCCAGCCCCAAGGCTCGGGCAATGAGATTCCGTTGTAAAATGTCAGGACAGGCTTTCCCTCGAATGTCTGGACCCTGAAGGCGGTTAGGTCACCATAGTATCCCTGCCAGATCAGCTCGTTATCATCTGACATGATGAACACGCTGTACTGGTGCGCCCCATCACCGTCTTGGTCGAAGAAGAGATACCCAGGCGATGTCTCGCCAGTCTTGCTGATCTGGAGGGAGGGCGGTTGTGCAGAGCTAGACTTGTATGTTTGCCATGGCCAGCTGCTGTTCGCGGCAGAAGCAGCACCGGCGAGGAGGGGTATTAGGGATAATTGGGACCGCATTTTGGACGATATCCTCTCCTAGAAAGTGGAACTGGATGAGGAATGCAACTATACGTTCGTCCGAATTCAGTCTACCCTACGACTTTATATACAGAAGCTCACATGAGCCGAATTTCGAGGTACTTTCCGATCTCGGTATACTCTGTGGGTACACGACAATATAACTTGATAATACGACCGCCACCCTGGAACCCACGCCCACGTTCCGTAATTCTCTGCAAGCGAACATTCTGCAAGAGACTGACGGGAACAACGTCCAAGCAGGTAATAAACACACCACCCACTGAGGTAAATACATTGGGGCCGGGGTGAAGTAAAATTTTCAACCATGCCCACCGGATGTGATCAGCGTCGTGGTGGGATTTGGGCGAATCTAATCAGCGGATCTGATAAGATTGACGATGATCAGTGACCAATGGCTGTTCAGGGGTCAGACCCAAAATGCGAGGTTTCCCTGCCAGAGGGACCGGCTCCGCCCAATTATTCGACTTGGCTTTTCGGCTTGTGATCCACAACTTGAGCTAATGTCGTCGACACCTACCGAATATTTCCACAGCTCCGGTACCTGTCTGTAGTGCAGAGTAGGATTCTATATGGAATCCTGGTTGTCGGTCTTCCGGTCCTCTTACAGGTCGATTCTGAGCTGACAACCTGCGGGGGTTAAGGGATCTTCCTGTTTGTAGCTCAAGATCAATAGAAAATGCAGTAGCTGGTTCCATTTCGAAGCATATAATCTACATAGACGTGTCTAGGCCTTGAACAACTTAACCTATGTCAGAATCAAATGTCAAAGACGATCGTTTGAGGCTCACACATCTTGAAGTTCCCTCACGTACCTGGTGATACCGTATTCAGGTTATGTAGTAAGTTGAATATAGACCCAAGAACTTGGATACTTGGCATCCATAAGGAAATTCAGAAAACTTACGTATTCATTTGCAAAATATTTCACTCATCATTGATGTATTCCCGTTTAGCTCGTTAGAGACACGATGGAGCTGTGAACCATTACCGAGACCCATGTTGAGCAAGACCAAGCTAGGTTAAGCCACTCCCGAAATGACCACCGTCGCCAACAGGCCTTTTCGGCTATAACTAGGTTAGACGCTAGACACGAGTTTTTTCTTTGCTATAATCCTTTTGTCCCACATAGTTTGCATATGAAATCATCATGATGGTTCTTATTTTCCACCTCTAGTTGTCTATTCCCGGGAGCTTATAATTTGCGCTGTATATGCTTTCTGTTGATTCAAGGGAAATGTACCGGGATTTGTGTCGCCCCATGATTTCATTCTGATACTTGTTAGTGTTGTATACTATGTGATACTTGATTATAGGTATAGTAGCACAGACTTCATCTCTGTGACTTGCTTAGTCGGTGCATCCGGATCACCTAGACGTAGCACTAGCAACTTAATAGCTTCGCTCTTGTATTACAATACGGACGGCTTAGATGTTCATGAAAAGGGATATACATGAAAGCAAAGCTTTCTTGTAACTACATTGGGCATCCGATGCCTAATCCTCTTAAGGCTTTTTGACATGCCGGTAGAGAATAAAATGGGATCCCAAGAAATCGTGTAAATATAGAGGAAAACCGATGTAAGAGATATTTGTTGAATTTTGTCTAGGGTAGCTAATACTCAACTAAGGCATACACAGGAGTTCTTCGTGACTCCAATCATCGCATAAGATATAGTTGGCTAACATGACTTTTGAACCAAAAACAGCCCCAAAACGCCACCCATCCATCAGTCGTGATAATACATCCCACTCGTTCATTCATTCATTAGGTATGTAACCCATCCCTAACCCTCACTCCTCCTCCTCCAAACTCTTAACCGCCTCCTGTCCCGCAATCCGTCCAAACACCGCACACTCCAGCAGTGACGACCCGCCCAATCGATTCGCCCCGTGAATACCCCCCGTGATCTCGCCCGCGGCCCACAGACCCTTCACGGGCGTCAGCGGCGCATCCTCTCCCCGCTGCGCCAGCACTCTCGCCTTGACATCGAACGCCGCGCCCCCCATAGTGAAGTGCACGACGGGCGTCACATTACCCACACAAACCTCCTCGTCACGATTCGCCTCGCCGGGGGGCAAGCGCCAGTGGCCGAAGGTCTTGCGGCCAAACGCCGTATCGGCGCCCGCTTTCACCGCCTCCGCGTACGCATCCACCGCCTCCACGGCCGCAGGGGGCAGCTCGCGCACCTTGACTTTCCTCATGAGGCCCTTCCAGAGGTAAAAGCTGAGGTGCGAAGCGGTGGCCTCGCACGCGCCCGGGTCGAGCAGCAGCATGACATCCCACTGCTTCCGGTCGCCGTCTAATTTCTCGGGCCGCAAGCCCATGATGGCCGCGCTCACCACGTCGCGCTGCAGCATCTCGTTGACGAAGCGCTGGCCGCTGGCGCCCGCGAGCAGGATGCCGCCCTCGCCGCGCAGCGCCTCCGCGGCCAGGAACTTGTACCCCGCGCCGCGGTCCGCCGGGTCGACGAACCCCGTCGGGTGCACCTGCACACTCTGCATGTCGACGAGGGCGACGCTCAGGTCGCTCAGCAGCGGGTGCGGCGCGGGCTTGGCCTCGTTGGTGGAGGGCATGCCGGCGAGGTCGGGGCGGTGCTGTGCTAGCAGGCCGTTCGCGTCGCCGGCGAAGCCCCCCGCGGCGAAGACTACAGGGCCGGTGAGCTCGTGGGTTGCCGTTGTCGTTTTCTTCTCCTCGTCATCAGTGGTGGTGGTAACAGTATATCGCACGCCTGTAACCGCACCGCCGTCGGGGGTAGATAGCAGGGCGTCCACGTTCGCAGATGTGGTGAGCTCGTAGTCCGGGTTCTCTTTGAGTTTCTTTAGGAGCGTGGACACGATGGCGGCTCCGGGGGGCGGGCCGGAGGCGCCGCGGTGAGTGCGCGCGACCGAGTGGCCGCCGAGCATGGCGACGATGCTCAGGTCGAGGCCGATCTCGTCGACCAGCCAGTCGACAGCGCCGGCAGACCGGGAAGTCAGGGTCTCGATGAGAGCAGTGCGGTCCACGCCCTGAGGTCCCGCTTGTAGCCGCTCACCGGCAGACCGTAGCGTGTCGTCGTAGAAGCTCTCATCCTTGGGGATACCGGCGCTGTGCTGGAACCGCGTGCCGGCACCGTTGATGCCCGAGGAGGCTTTGATGCTGTTGCCGCCGGGCTTGGCGGCTCGCTCAAGCATGTGCACCCTAGCACCTGCTTTGAGGGCCTCGTAAGCGGCGGACAGGCCGGCAAAACCTGAACCCACGACGATGACGGGCTTCTTCTTAGTGGCTGACATTCTGAAAGGAGGAGTAGCCGTGTAAGTACTGAAAAGAGATGATGCAGTTTTTCCTAGTGTGCCAAAGCTCAAGGAGAGGGTAGAGGCGATGCTGCGATGATAGGAGACCATGCACAGAACCGCGATGACTAGACCGATGATGAAATATATGCGAAGTGCTCCCCGTGGGTATAATCTAGGCATATCAAGACGTTCGAAACAATGAGAACAGGCAAAGTTTATTATAGTTGCATTGCTTCCATACCTGTTTTGTACTCGTAGTTTTGATAACCTTGATGACGCGCAGTTCTGCTGCCTCTGTGCTAGAGTAGATCGTACGATGTAATTGAATCATACGATGAGCGTCAGCGCTGTGAATGAAGCCTGATGGTCAGCTGTTACATACACGGCTAAGAAGTTTAGATCCAAGTCTTCGGAGACTATTCAAGGTTCCACAGCCTACCTATATTAGCGGCTTCTGTGAGTTTCCATCCAACTTATATTCAATTTCCCCTTTCGGGGATGGACGGTGGCGTCGGCATTAGCTACATAGCATATGCGGAGTCCGATATGCATCCGTGATATTTACTATGTAAATAGCAACCTGCCTACCTAGGTAGGTAGCACCTTTGAAGCTTAAGTCAATTAAAAGCAGTAAACTTACTTATTTGTATGTTAAATTTCCATAATGTTCTTGAGTACTTTTTTATCATCAAGTTCATTCATTCTCATGTTTCCCATTGATGAGCATCGTATAGCCATATGCCTATATAGGTAGAGAACGTAACCTTCATACTACCAACCCAGCTAGGTTACATTGGTAGTTCACTAGACTGAATATATCTAGTAGATGTATAACCTAAAGCAACGTTCATGGTAAGCAATATCCCAAACGCCTTACCTTGCTTTTCTGTTTCCATCTCAATATCTCCATCTTCAATAACCCACTCAGAACGTTGTCTGAAGCTTTGGGTAATCCTTTGATTGTGCATGTAGGTCGGCAAAGATAGCCGCCGAATCATCCCCTTCCAATCCTTCCATTCTGTGTGTATCCTCGTCTTCTAGTTTCTCCATCTCCTCTCGCGGCTCCTCCTTATTATCGTCTTGGTCTTCCTTCTGAGGTTCCGTCGCCTTCGCAATACCACTCGACTCGCCAACCAATAGGAACTGCGTGTTAACATAATCAAGATGCTTTGGCTGACTTGGCATCCACCGTAGAGCACGAAATTCGTCCTGGACCCTGGAGCTCAGCTAATCAGTAAATGCACTTCTAAGGACGTTTTGTTATCATTCAGTTCTATAGCCAATGCTTACTCTTTTGGATATTCTGGTCCAGAAGGTAGCGCGGTGCCTTTAGGTGCTTCGTATTGAGGGTTCCGGGTAGTGATAATAAAGCTTCCTTTTTCCCGTAAACCAAGCTCAAGCTGCACTTCGCCCAGATCAGATGGTAGAGTTATCATGTAGGCGAGGTGAGATTCGCGGCCTGTCGTAGTAATAGCGTATATGCCTTCGGCTGCAGGTGTGGCGGCAGGTTTGTGACGAACACCGGCAGTCTTGGTACTATAATCTGAAGATGCTAAAAAGTCGTCCTTCAGAGACTTAAAGGACGCATCCGACTTTTCCACAAATGCAATCCAACGGTCCCTGCCACTCAGGGGAAATACTTTCTTGGGAACTGCCACCAGGCGGCTATTGCCAGCATCGCCTATCGTGCCTTCGCCGAGCTTGGCCTCCTTAGCCAGGGGGCGTAGTATGAAGTAGCTACGAGCAATTTCATTGACATCGCTGGGCTCATCAATACCAATGCGTCCACGAAAGAAGAAGTATATAAGACCTTTCTCGAGGATGTTGGATGGGACTATATCACCACGGGCTGTTGGCTTCTCAGCAGAATCTTGTTGCTCGGGCTGTTCTTTCGTATTCGAGCTTTCGCCCTCATTATCTTCTGCGGCCTTCGCATCATCCTCAGCTCGACTGTCACTTTCGTCATTTCCATTTTCATTGTTAGAACTATTGAATTGTTAGATATGCCCTGTTTCCTCTATTTCAAGCTGCCAGGTATAGTAGGCATATACCTTGGAATTGTCTCCTCCAGAGTCTTCTGCTCCTTTTTGTCGTTGCTGTCCTTTCTCACGCGTTTAGATGTAGGAGAGGTTTTGTCTTTGATTTGGTGCTTGGATCCAGCGCTTTCACTAATGCCGTCGTGGGTAGGAGCAACGCCCTTAACGGCAGACCTAGTTGTAGGCATTGTGTCGAGGCAGTAACAATAAGTAAATCGAAGTTTTGAAACTCTTGATTGGGGAGAAGACTTGAGTTGTGATTACTTTCTTTATTGGCAAATTTCTCCAATTGAGTTTGAGGTGTAAGGCGAATGAAAAAAAAAAAAAATGTGTGGTTGGTGATTTGTTATTATTGTTGTTGTAAGGATGATGGAAATCTAAACTATAGGACCCTTGGTGGACATGTCAATAGATCCTAGGTTAGTCTATTGTACCACTTAGTGCAATACATGCCTTCCCGGACAATATTGGTACCTTCCTTAGCTGCGCATCTGCCTACCTATGTGCCTTCCAGATACGGATTGACACTGCCTGGTGGTGATATAAAGAATGATGTATCATGATGAAATGTGTTTACCAGAATCAGAATCAGTCTGATGTCATGGATCGGGGTATTAAACTTTTAAGCTCCAGCACTATTTTAGCGCCAGGAACAGCCCCCGAAGCTTGGGCCACTCCGACTTACATACATCCCAATCCGAATAATTTCTTCTAAAACTGAACCTCCTAACCCCTTTACTTGAACCACCATAACATACCTATTATGTGCCTACTTAATGTTTTCTGAAAGACCGGAACCTTCATAACTAATATCCTCATTAAATTTGAGCAATATTTTAGAACTAGGAGATACCGTTTCTCTATTAGTAATCACGAACATCGAACACGTTGGTTCGAAGGCTAGGTAATGCTAGTACGACTTATACGTCACCTATTAATGAACCAGAACCAGATCTGGGTCAGAATAACACCACTATCACAGCGTCGAATGAAATAAATCGATTAAATTCCGAAGCTATGAATAGGAAAGATTGGCTATGACTTACCTACATGTCTTCGGAAGTGTGCCGTCTGACCTTTGAAAAGCCACTTGAGCACGTACACTTCAAGATCGACATTTGAGATGGTCATTTCCAATTCAGATCAACTCGCTCCAATCTCATTGGTGCGATATCTCTGCACGGCTACATCCTCCCCCTTGGAAATTGGATTTTGTGGGGAGTGATGTGCGTAATCGCCGCAGGTAGATTCGATGTCCGGGGCCGGGACCCCTCTACGGGAATAGGTCAAACGCCCGGTTTTTCTTACTACACCAACTACCTACTAGGTAGCCTGGTTAGCTGTTGTTTCGGATAGACGTGACCGCACGACCGCGACCTTCTCTTTAGCACGGGCGGAATCCCGACAAACCACTGACCCGCTAGCATATTTCATAGCGTTACGTCGCCCTGGTGGGTCTTGCTACTCCTGCTGACTAGTGTAGCCCGCAAGGTCGTCTCCAGCTACTCCCGGGACCATGGCAGGCAGATCGTGGTAAAAGGGGTCGAGGGTAGCACATGGTATATAAGCCAAGAGTGCTGCTGTTTCTCACCTCTGCGATTCTTTTGGTAAGTCATACACTTCGACGTTATTTTTGGGTAGCTGGTTCATCCCTCTTTCCTTTTCACTCGTTTTTCTACACTTATACGCTTCGGTCTGTATATTGCATTCGTTTCTGCCATCGCCCTTGACGAGCGAAAACCCCAAATACTAAAAAAAAAGAAAAAATGCGAACCACGTTCTTTGTCCTTCTTAATGTGGCCGCGGCTGCCCCCAGTCACTTTGGCCGTCGGGATGTTTCTGTGTCTGGCTCGGCAGAAGGATTCGCCTCGAGCGTCACGGGCGGCGGCAGTGCCACGGCCGTCTACCCGACCACGACTGAAGAACTTGTTTCTTACCTAGGGGATGACCAAGCCCGCGTCATTGTTCTAAACCAAGAGTTTGATTTCACCGGTACTGAGGGGACAACGACAAGTTCCGGATGTGCTCCGTGGGGAACAGGAAGTGCTTGCCAGACTGCCATCAACAAGGATGACTGGTGTACAAACTACGAACCCAACGCCCCAACAGTGGCTAGCATTACATACGACGCTGCCGGTGAGCTTGGTATTTCTGTTGGATCAAACAAGACTCTCCTTGGCGAAGGGACCAAGGGTGTTATTAAGGGCAAGGGGTAAGTTTGGATCCAGCAATAATCCAGTACCGCGGTACTAAATTTTCAACAGTCTCCGTATTGTGAACAACGTGCAGAATATTATTATTCAGAATATTCACGTTACTGAGATCAACCCCCAGTATGTCTGGGGCGGTGATGGTATCACCATTGACGGTGCCGATCTAGTTTGGATCGACCATGTGAAGGTAAGAATCATCTTGCTCCCTTGCTATCCCACTTGAAAAGATAATATCTAACATCCCCAGACTTCTCTCATCGGTCGCCAGCACATTGTTCTTGGAACCGAGGCGTCGGGTCGTGTCACCGTCTCTAACAACGAGATCGATGGACAGACTAGCTGGTCCGCCACATGCGATGGCAACCACTACTGGGGTCTATACTTCACGGGATCCAATGATCAAGTCACCCTCAAGGGCAACTACATTCACCACACGTCAGGTCGCAGCCCCAAGGTTGGTGGGAACACTATCCTACATGCTGTCAACAACTACTTCGGGCCTTCGACCGGACACAACTTTGAGGTCGGCAGTGGAGCCTACGTGCTCGCCGAGGGCAACGTGTTCGACGGCGTGCCTACCCCGGTTGAGGATGGTGCCCAGGGCGCGCTGTTCACCGCAGAGGATACGAGCGCATGCTCGTCAGCCATTGGGCGCGCCTGTGTCGCTAACTCGCTGACGGACTCGGGTACTTTCTCTGGCACTAACACCGACGTTTTGTCCAAGTTTAACGGTGACACCGTTGCCACGGCTGAGGCTGTCGCGGCTGTCACATCTAGTGTGCCCTCCAGCGCTGGAATTGGCCATATTTAAGGGGATGGACTTCAATAGAGAGAAATTAAGATTCGTGTGTATATATTTATATTTGGGTGCAACCCTGCTTGCGCTAAGCAGTTGTTTATATTATATTATAGTAGGTATATACAGGTTTTAGATAAAACTACTAATGGGAAAGTCCCGGCTTTAAGACTTTCGCAATTATACACTTCAAGCTTTTTTCTTTTTAGTCATTCGTGCAAACTGGGTATGTGCCCGCGTTTTATGTATATATGGAGTTTGATAGATTTTGTTGAAGACTCCTGATGAGTTTGTCTTCATGTACACAAGCCCGGCCTACACATCTGGAAGATAGCAATTCGTCTCCACATTTATACGGCATACAGTGTCAGTACAGTGAATATATGAGCTATCAGCACTAAATAAACTGTATAACCTACTTAAATTCAGGTGACTGCGCGGGCTTCTATCGCGTCGCGTCCGTGCGCCTCAGACTATTTCATCATACTATACAAGCATCTACTTACTTACTATGCCTCCTGTTAGCCTTAAGTACCCCTAAACCTTCAAGAATACACATTTTCTTTTCCAATTTATATGCCGCCAAAATGTCTAGAAAGCAAGTCAAGGGCGAGTATATCGAGACCGTAAGTTAAAAATAATAATAATACAGCCCTAATAACAGAAAACCCAATTCCCGCTTGACCGCTAACTAACGCCATCAATGAAATGCAGGATACGGGGAACAAGGTCGCCCGCAAAGCCATATTGATCGGCACCCAGCACATCATGCTGGGCGGCAAGACCGTCATCCAGGCCGAGGCCATGATCCGGGGCGACCTCGCCCGCACCGCCCAGCCTTCGTCGGGCGCCGGCGGTGCCGCCGCCCCCGGCAGTAACACCGCGGTGGCTATCGGCCGGTACTGCTTCCTGAGCCGGGGGTGCTGCTTGAGGCCGCCGGGGCGCATATACAAAGGGTTCGAATCCTAACCCAACCTCCCTCTTTTTTTTCTTTTTTTTCTTTCGCGTGTGTGTAGATGTGTGTGGTTGCATTAGCTAACACTGCTCAGCTCGTTCACGTACCTGCCCCTGCGCCTGGGCGACCACGTCTTCGTGGGCGAGGGCAGCGTCGTCCAGGCCGCCACCGTGGGCAGCCACGTGCACATCGGGCAGCGCGTCACCGTCGGCGAGTTCGCTATCATCAAGGACTACGTGCGCATCCTCGACGGGTCCGTGGTCGCGCCCAACACCGTCATACCCAGCTTCAGCGTCGTCGCGGGCCAGCCCGCGCGCGTCATCGGCGAGGTGCCCGAGGGCGGACACGAGGCGTTTGAGCTCAGAGAGCTGTATAAGACAGTCGGGAATAACCCCCAGCCGCTGCCGGTTTGAGGGAGTAGGGGATTGGAATCAGGTGTGGTGAATTGCTCTACCTCCCGGCTGCGCGGAAAGGATGCTAGCTGTAGATTTCCCCGAGAAGGAATGTAGTAGCAGCCTCTCTATGAGCACCCCCGACTCCATCATCTTCACTGCAAGGCATGCTTAGGCTGGAACAGGCTGGTGGAAAGATGTCTTAATACGTATAGGAGGAGCGGGGAATCGAAGTAGTACAGGGTCAGCATAATGATAACACGAGGGACCGACACGATTGATACGAGAAGTATGTTGCTTAATAATATGGTATTCGACATGACCAGAGAATTAGGCAGTGGATAGATGGGATGTACTCCAGACAGATCCCAAGGGACTGCATATGCCACCAATTGGTCACTAGTATAGAAGTAGAGACTTCTGAATCCGAGGCAGTGGGTGATGGTCCTCGATACAATACTCTGTTAGGCATTAATGAAACCTTCATGAATGCACACAGGCCTTCTTCGTTCCTTCATTTGATAGGGCCTGTGCAGCTAGGGGAGCACCCTATGGCTATCTCATAAAGGGGGCGAAATCGAAATAGCTCTACGGAGTCTAAAATTCGAATTTAGTATCACTAGAAAGGCTCTGGGTTCTTGAAGGAATATTCACAGGTTTATCATAAAAAATGATAGCAGTGCATAGAGAAGAAACTTATTATTGGAAAGAAAAGGGGGCACTAATGATTATAAACCATGCCTGCATGAGAAAGAGAGGCGGAGGGGTTATGTTAAGGGGTAATATGCCTGTATTCAAAAAACTAGAATAATTGTTTTAGAATGGCCGTACCAGATCCTCCTTCCCATTCTGCGAGGGGATCTTTAGCTCTCTATATAGACGGTAGCTCAGCCCTCCGCCTATAAGATCTTTTAGCCGTTGGCGCGTATTCCAATATTCTAAATATACAAAGCATGAGTGTCGACGCCCAACGCCGACCTTCTCCGATGTGTTGGACCTATTATTCATTCTTCCAGTCCTAACCCCTCACTCGCCTTCATTCCTGCATGTTGGCATGTTGCTTAGTCGTTGGATATATGTGGACCCGCAGATCGGGGTATCCACATCGTAACAGGTTAGGAATCTGCTAACCCCAGCACATTCTTTCCTACTGGAGGCGGCGCTGACGCTTGCAACAAAAGCCTTCCGTTGGGCCTAACCGCTTCTATACTATTTTGACGGTCTTACTTAATATATAAGTAATATTTAAGTAAAATGCAGCTTTATTTCTTTTTATTATAAAAATAAAAGCTAAAACTTTATATTTATTGCTATTTTAGTTATAGTGTAAAAAAGTAAGCTATAACTTACTTACGTACTTTTACTTTTTATTTTTTAAAGCTTTTACATACTTTTTTTAAGTTTATTATATTTTTAAATTGTATTTATTTTAATATTATTTTAATTAATTTAAACTACATTTTTTAAATTATTTTAAAATAACTACTTAATTTAACATATTAATTTAATTTTAAGCTAAAGCTATTAAATTTAACGTTATAATTTAATTTTAAATTTTAAATTTTTATATTATTAAAGCTTTTTATAAAAAATTTTAAAAAAAATTAATTATATATTTAATAGCTTTAAAGCTTTTTTACTTAAAGTTAAAAAGCGTAATTATATTATTAAAAATATAATTTTTTTAAAATATATTAAAAATGTTAAAAAAACTAAAAAACTAATAATATTAATTAAAAAAAACAATTTTAAAAATATTAATAATAAATAAAACAAGTTAAAATTTATTAATATAAAAAATTATAAATTAAATTAATAAATAAAAATAACATAAAAAAATACTATTTTTAAATAAACAGTTTTTTGTTTTTTTTAAAAATAAAAATTTAATAATGTTAAATATATTACTAAATTAAGTTTTTAAAAAAAAACCAAATAAAACGTTTTTTTTTTGCTTTTTAAGCTAAAAATTAAGGCTTTAACAACTAAAAAAAGATCGTATAAAGTAATAAAACCGCTATTTAATTAAGTTATATTTATAGCCGTTAAAAAATTTAAAAACGTTTATAAAAAACTTATAGTAAAAATGTAATTTATAAGCATTAAAAAAATTTATAAAGTTTATATTTTAAAGTTACTTTTTATTTAATAAAAAAAAGCTTTATTATTATTAATTTTATTAATTAATTAATATAAAAAAAGCATATTAAATAATAATAAATAATTATAATATTAAAGTTAAATTTATAATTTATAAAAAATAAAAAAAATAACTTTTTATTATTTAAAATTAAAGTTAAAATTTAAAAGCTTTAAATTAAAATAAAATTTTATAATTAATATAAATGCTTAAAAAAAAAGTAAAGCTAATAATATTAATTAAATATAATATTATAAAAAAGTTTTAAAGCTACTTTATATTTTTTTATAAAAAAGTTAAAATTAATTTATTTAAATTTTTATATTATTACTTAAAAAAATAATGCTTTTTTTTACGCATTTTAATAGTGCAAAAAAATATAAAAAAACAAGAATATAATAATTTTAATTTAACTGCTATAGTTTTTAAATTTTTTAGCTATTAAGCTTTTTTAATAGTATTTAAAATTAAAAACTAATAAAGCAAATTAAACATAAAATTAAAAAAAAATTAGCTTAAAAATTTATATAAATTAAATATTTTTAAAATAAATTGCAATGTTTTATAAAAAAAAGTCGTTAAAATATATAGTAAATAATATATAAGTTTAATAGCAATAACTATTTAAAAAGAATTTAACTTTTACATAAAATAAAAAACATAAAAAATAAAAAAAAAGAGCTTAATAACGACCTTAAATCGAAATAAGTTAAAAACGCTATTTAATTTTTAAAAAGAAAATAAAGGCATTTAAATCTAACTTATATAGTCTTTCGAGATACTGTTAAAGCTTAAAACTATAACCTTTAAAACCCCCTTAAAGACCCTTAAAACCTCGAAAACTTATCGAAAATGTTAAATTTGGAAGAATTAGATCTTAAAAGATTTGCAAGTAACTCTAACAATGTTAGTATTTATTTTGTATAAATTAATTAGATTAAAATGAATTAAAAGTTCTTTTACGACCCAATCACGAGGTTTTCTCAACCTACTATTAAGTTAAATGCGTGTAATAATCGAGTCGTTCACATGTCGAAAAAGTTAACTTATAGCACTGATTTTAGTATTGTCTTAATACTATAACTACTACGAAACGCAACGATTTTACGACGCAAACACGACCCCCCCACGACCCAGACACGACCGACTCACGACTCGGATTCTTCCTCTCCTCCGGCGAGGCGGGCGGCGGTTCGGGCCTTGCGGATAGCCTGCTTCAGAACCTCTTTTACGAGACGTTAGCGAGTCGTTCGAGCATCGTGCGCAGGTCGTAAAATCACTTACTGGCCGCCTTGTTAAAGGCTTTCAAGTTGGCATTGGTGCGGTTGCGGCGCCAGGCGGCGCGGGCGGCATGCCAGGCATCGTACTCCTCACGAACCCCCAACGACTCGATATCGAGCTTTTTACGACCTATTAGTGACTATAAACCGACTCGTAAAAGAATTACTTACGGGCTGGCAACCGCCGTTTCGGTTGCCGACGGCCTTGCGGACACACTCAGTACACTTCTCAGAGGTAGAGGTGGTCTTAGAAGCGCAGAAGTGATCGGGAGCCTTTTACGACCCTTTAGCGACTAGAACTCGACTCGAACGCGACTCGAGGGAGGGTCGTAAAAGCACACTTACCTTGGCACAATGGGTCACGCAATGCTGGCAGATCACGGCATTCTCATCGTGTTCAGGTGAATCCTATTCTTTTACGAGTCGTTAACGAGTCGCCCCAACGTCGTCCCTGGGTCGTCCATAGGTCGTGGAAGACTCGTAAAAGAATTGATTTACTTACCACCGCCACTGGGAGCCGGAGCCTTGGAGGTCTTGGGAGGCATCTTGATTGGTAGGATTGGTATATATTATGTGTGTTTCTACGACCCATTAACGACGCGCTCAGTGGTCGTTTTCTCGACTCGCCTACGACTCGTAAAAGGACGGGTTGCTTACCTGGTTGGTGGTGATGGTGGTAGTAGGAAAAGAGAAGAGAGAGAGAGAGGGGGGGGGGATTAGGATTTTTATACTAAGGAGGGCGGCAGAATTCTGGGCGGTAGGCGGTGGCAGATCGGCTACCGCCTAGAATGCACAGCTGCCTAGCGCCTGGCGCACCGCATTAACAAACCTTATTTACCTAGCCTACTAGGCTACTATAGCTCTAATTGGCCATTCCAAAATGGCGGAAACCTATCGACTTACCAATACGCACGAGTCGTTACTGCCTCGCAAATATTTACACATTTACAGCTAAAAACAGTTTTGTTAAGCGAGAGGTTTAGATCAGCCGAAGCATTTACGAGTCGTTATCGCGTCACTTTTTATTAATAGGGAAGGGTTAGGTCTGGGCGCAATAACTAACTAGCCAATTACAGCGCTTATCGAAAGCTCCATAGCGCTAGTCCTAATAGCGTAGGTTTTAACTTTGGTCGCCGTGTGTGTTTTCCCCCAGACCCCCTTTCGAAACAAACCCCATTCCTAAACGGAAGGCATTTTCGAGAAAAAGACAAACCAACACGTTATACTAGGATCAACCTATTTCTTCATCTCCTTTCCTACTGCTCGCTCAACAATCCACCTTCTTCTTCCATCCAATCTCTCACCCTTCTCCCTATTCCTCCTCT
Source organism: Camillea tinctor (assembly GCA_022578605.1). NCBI lineage: Eukaryota > Fungi > Ascomycota > Sordariomycetes > Xylariales > Graphostromataceae > Camillea > Camillea tinctor. The sequence goes on along the minus strand of MU394063.1, from coordinate 556,288 downwards.
CCTTATTCCCCATAATTTTATATGATTCGGCCCATGATTATTGACTCGCTAGCTAGCTAGGTTGGATTTGGCAATCGATTTATCGGATCGTATCGGATTGTATATAAACAACCTTGTATCGTATTCACATAATAGTGCAACCGTGTGGTTTGACGTCCTCACTATCGGGCACATGTAGTCCTGAGTCAGGGTCCGAGAAGTCGAAGAGGCCGCCCTTGCGGGGAGGTCGAGGCCCCTTGTTGACATTCTTCATGTTTCTGTTCTTGCTGTTGAAGTTGGCCATTTTCTTCTCCTTTTTATTTCTTTTTATTTTTAAGATTGAAGAATGGAAGTATAATAAGGAGTGTGTTTAAATTTGGTTTGTATTAGGTGGTAGTGACTAAGTGATAAAAAAAGCTTTGGTGTTGTTTTACTTAGGGTAGGATAAAAGGTAGAATGAATCGTTCCATGAAACAATTCATGAGTTGAATATTAGATGGGCATTATATATTCGTCAAGCCGTAGTGAGTTCGTATAAGGTGTTATGCTGTATGATGTCGTTTTCTTTGTGATTATGGAAGATATGTTTGGGTGTGAACCCCCTTTCTTTCAAACCCGAGGGTCTGGCAGCTAGGTTGGTGATGTTTGTAATTTGCGTGTTTGCCTGCAAAACCACTACCACTATGTTCCTATCTTAAGCTTTAGCCTGCCGGGATTATACCTGATCGAATACACCAAAATACAGTGACTGTATTCCGGTGATTGCGTCATTAAAGAAAGAGTCCTCGTGAAACTCTAAACAATAATTATATTCATCTAGGTAGTCCCTGTCTGCCTCAATGGTCGTGTGATTGAGTGGTTCTCTATGACTATAACAAAAATGTCCGATTCTTTGACATTTAGGAGAATCAAGATTGCATCGATGGAATGTCATCACGCAAATCGGCATAACGGTCCATAGTAAATAGCTCTGGTATCAATTCACCCCCTTTACGCAACGTCTAGTTTTTGTTTTCCTCCTGACCTAAACTAACCTAAAATTGCCCATTCATAACAACGCCAATAACAACCTCGTGATGCGATCACGCCTGGGACTCCTCTCCTTTGGGGCTCGTGAATGTTTGCCCGGCTCTCCTCTTCTTCCCCTGCGGACCAAACTTCTGGTCTAAAAACTGCGCTCTCAGGTTTCGTAGCTGCTGAGGGTCAATGGCATCAGGTTCTCCTTCACTCGTAGCATTGTTTGTCATGTACTGCCGCTCATTGTATGCTGAGTTTGATGATGTTGAGAAAGGGACCGCACTAGTAGATCCGGTAGTGCCGGACTCGGTGTTGAATCGACCTGGGGTGGGGGCATTGCTCTGTCCCTTGTAACTAGGGAGCAGACTCGAGAAGAAGGCAGAGATTGTGCCGGCCATTGTTTGTGTGTGGGTAGTAGATATGAGGTACCTGTCGTTGTTGGGCAATGTTCTTTGCGAATGAAAGAACCACTGGTATGGACGTTATATAAACCCTTAAAGAGGGTGGCGGTCTGGTTGTTGCAAGATGTTATAATAGGAGAAGGGGGTGTCTCGAAAGAAAAATAGATAGTACTAGTGAACTGTTCCTCAGCAATGGCGTCTTGTGATCCCTTTTCAACGAAAGACGATAATATTCAACAGAGTATTCTTCTCTATTCAGGAAACGATTTAAAAGATGATTCTGAATGTTATGGGAACGCGTTCATCCAGAGAACGTATGGCTTTATTGAAGTGAACAATGCAAATAAAATAAGAGCAAGAAAGAAAAGCCCCAAGGAGAATTGAGAAAAGAGCGAGAGTGATGCCTGCGACTTGTAATGAAGCGTAAGAGGAGACCGTGTACAACCATATGCACTCCTCAGCCGCGTTTCAAAAGCTCTTACACGAACACGATATCACATTATATATGTACTCATTCGCCCATTCCTTCATCGCTTAGCTGCCTAGCTGTGCCTCATTTGTGCATTCGAGCGAGAGGACCGCGGCGTTGAAGAAAATAGGCGCCGCTTAAACTCCTTAAATCGTGCTAGTCCCCGGTTGTCCCTAGGTTAGGCATTTAGATGAATCTAGATTCAAGCTGGTCTTTGCCTACACTCTAACATATCGTTCGTTATGGACCATGGTATCTTTTTTCCCCTTCCACGATTGTCTAATGCTAAGTCTTAATAGTACGGTCTATATACGTAGTGATCCGTGCACATATCGGTTATCTTCTGTAAATCCGTAATACTTCAGTAGGGATGAGAAGCTATTTTGGGGAGGAAAATAATACAAATTGGCTCTAGCGTAAGATTCTTGGACCGATTGGGTATTTGTAGCGCATTTGATTCCCCCATTTATCCAAGAGATGCGCAAATGAAAAGGTAAAAGAAATGAATATAATAACTCCAACCTGAGGGTGATATGAAGTGACTCAATAATTGGCTGTGACAACTACGACGATAGCTTTTCGAAGCTGAAATATTAGGCAGTGAGAGATATTGCATCAATATTTCCTTAATATGTACGTGCATGGACTTTATTTTAGATCTTCTGTACCTACTAGGTAGTCAAAAATGTAACGCTACTGTCGCAGTACTTGGCACCAGCAATTATAAATAGGAGGATTTCCATACTGCAGCGACACCGTTACTTGCCTCTATGGTTAGGTGCAGTGGTAATCTGATCACTCGGCGGGACAGGGGATGAGATCCTAATTTTGAGGTGCATGAGGTGAATTGTATAAATTCCCATCTAAAGATCTCAAGAGTGTTAGAGGAGCGAAGATCTTAAATGGTTGCGGTTAGCACCTTGGTTTAAATGCCAGGACCTTATGTCTTCTTGCGGCACAGCGACATTAAACACCAAAAAACCGTTAGGGGTTGCGCGCTTAGGTTGGGGGTTGGTAATGGTGTAAGTCATATACTATAGTCGAAATGGAGTTTCAAGTCAACACCTATAAAGCAGCCTGCGTCCCATGGCCTCGTTACATAAGAAACGATCTATTAGAACCCAGTTGTTGAATACCTATAGCATCATCCTGCAAGTGGCCGCTGCGAAATGGCGGGCTCGCAGCTATCCGTCCCTTTGGACTCACCGTGGTCCTTCAAGAAACCCCCAACATACACCACAACATCCCTACGCGCCTCGTCTGAACAAAATGAATCTGGCCAGGAGCAAACCCCTCAAAAGCAGCCATACTCATCTAGGCGACGATGCCATTTCTTCGGGGTCTGGTCGTGGGAGTTATTCACCCTCGGGCTCTCGTTTGCCTCCATGAGCGCCATCATAGCAGTCCTGGTGCATTTCAACGGACAGCCTTTCCCGCAATGGCCCTATGAAATTACCCTCAACACCCTCGTTGCCCTACTTGCCACGATATTGCGAGCATCCATGGCCGACGTGATATGTCAAGTCATCAGTCAGATAAAGTGGGCATGGTTTCAACGGCCTCGACCGCTGATACACATGCAAGAGTTCGACCAAGCCAGTCGTGGTCTTGTTGGATCTATAAGACTGTTGTTCGTGGCCCCGACAAGCGTTATGGGTGTGACAGGTGCATTGGTTACTATAATTTCTTTGGCTATTGGCTCCTTTACCCAGCAAGCTGTCAAACCAGTGGGATGCACACAACTTGTGCCAGGTGTGCAGGCGTCTCTACCCATGGCGCACTTCGTTCCGGGCTCGTACCAGAACGACTACTTCCGCAGTTCCTCCGTTACCTTTGATGCTGCAACAAGAGCGGGAGAGTGGGACGTGTCTCCCAATATGCAGGGTGTAATAATAAACGGGTTGGCTAACCCGTCAGGTAATGACTCTGCCCTCGTGGCGAGCTGCCAGACCGGAAACTGCACGTTCCCTGCCCACACCGATGGTATCACACATTCATCTATCGCCATGTGTAGTTCTTGTATCGATACTACGCCCCTACTAGACGTCGGACTAATCCCAAACACAAATATTACCCAATGCAAGTTAAGAGGAGCCAGCGTTTATCCTGTAATGACAGGAACTAACGGTGGTATCCTAAGTGCTAACAGCGAAGATAACCTGACCTGGGCCTCATCACAGTTTACAGATGTGTTCACAGCAGTAGCCAGGCAGTCTTTATTGAATACCACATTTTTAGCATTCACGTCTGCAACATGTACCAACGAATCTGGAGTTGTTAAATGTGAGCATAATGTCCATACTTCTGCAGGGCCTTCGGATTGCGTAGCTACCTCGTGCGCATTATACCCGTGCCTAAAGAACTTCCACGCTGAGGTGCGACTAGGCACGCTGAGTGAACAAGTAGTGTCGTCCATACCGGCAGTGCCCCAGCTCGCCGATAACTCTTCGGGCATAGCAACGCGCTCAAACTACACCTCCGTCAAGACACCCTGCCTGATAGACGGTGTAGAATACGATCTCAGAACAAATAGCACAGGGATTCCGCGCATTCCTGGCCGTCAGTTCATCAACGCAGATGTGGATGGAACAACTCTCTCGATCCCTTCAGAGTGCGTCTACCGAATGGATTGGGACTACAGCGCCGGGATGCTGACGGCCCTCAAAAGTCACCTCGGAACCAGTTGTCAATTCGCAACATACGACCAGTCTCATATCAGATGCAGCTCGTTCGGAACTGAATCGCTCTACAACTCCCACCAGGCCACGTTTGAGACTATGAGCACGGCCATGGACCAACTGACAAGCGTGATCACCAACAGGTTCCGTACTTCAGGCGTGGATACACCCGAAAGCGGCGTCCATGAGACGGTGCTAGGAGATACTATACAGACTACAGTATGCATGCAATTCCACGCAGAGTGGCTAGCCATGCCGCTCACCTTGCTAGCCATTACCACCATCTTGTTAGTATCCACGATCATTGGGAATCGCACTAGTCAAGGCCATCCTCTCTGGAAGAGCTCTGTCCTGCCACTTCTTTTCTACGGGTTCCGGAGCGGCCCGTCTGCTAGCCCGGAGCCTCTTGCGGACCTAGACCAGCTGCGGGATCGAACGAAGGACGTAAAGGTTAAGCTGCAGGACGGGTACGACGCCGGGTTTATCGAGACGGACGGTAATAGGGGGTACACGACCGGACGAGATGTGGACATAGATTCGCTCATCCATAGGGAATAGAAAGGATATAAGAATACCAGAATAGAATAGAATGATTATGAAGAAAACAAAATTGTCTATTGATGAAATCGTATTGGGTTTAATATATTTCCATTGAGGCGTGGTCTACTGCAGGCTGTTAGCATGTAAAGAGTTTAGGATCTTAACCAGTACTATCCTCTTCAGCTCAAAAAAGGAAAAATTATGTCACATGTCTTCGTTTCAGCGGTCCTGGAGCTTGTAGTCTTTTTGCTTCCTGCGTTTATTCAGATTGGTGGAATATATTGACCAGGTCATAAGCCGCACACTATTGTTGTCATACCATACCTGCCCCTTGCTGAATATGGCGTTTAACTACATCTTCTAACCCCTGATTTTAGTCAGATATGCTCCAACCAGTCCCGAGGTCCTGACTATACATGTCATCATGCAAGCCCTCTATAAATTGTCTTTGCCCTTTCTAGTTCAGCAACCGTATCGATGTCCCAGATCCATCTCATGCGGTTTGTCATGTTCTGCTCAATCGCATCCAGATCATCTCCCTCAAGCTCGAATTCGTACAGCATCGCAGCCTCCTTGCTCGTCGTAACCAACTTATGCGTCCGCGGTCGTCTCACCTCATCATAAGCCTTGAAAACCCTATCCACGTCTTCCAGGCTGTTCGCTTCGGCGATAAGATTGCTCAAGATATAGCAGTCCTCGATGCACATACCGGCACCTGACCCTTGGTGGGGAGTCGAGGCATGTGCAGCATCCCCTACAAGACAGATGCGCGGGTTCAAGCCATAGTATGTCGGTGCGGGAGGGTGGTTGTAGAGAGCCCATATGTCTGGCTTTTCCATCGCAGAGACGAGAGCGGTGATTCGAGGGCCCCAGCTGCGGTAGTCCTCGCGCAGCTTGTCCTTGGAGGCGTGTACGACCCACTCTGACTCCGTCCACGTGTCTTGCGAACTGAAAGCGACAACTAATAAGGTATGAATTAGCTGGACATAATGAGAAAAGGGAGAGGGGGTTGAATGCTCACTATTCATTGTCTTTCCCTTCTCAATCGGATAGGTAAGGATATGGCCATTGTAGCCTAGATACATCTGGCTGTTCGTGGCTTGTTCTTCGCCTAGGATCTCGATGGCTTTATCCATTGGAATCAAGCCCCTGTACACGTACTTCCCCGTGAAGACTGCTTTCATATTGTCGTCTTTCAGCAGCAGTTCTCGAGTACGCGACTTGATCCCATCGCAGCCGAGAACAACACTGTGTTTGGCGGTTGTTCCATCTGTGAAATGCAACACCGCGTTATCTGTGCCATCTTCCTTGCTAATATCAGCTAGTCTCTTTCCGAACCTGGCTACGGATTTTGGTATCAGCTTGACCAGCTCGTCAAGGAAATGCGCGCGGTGCACACTGCCCCATTCTCTGTCATCAGAGAAGTGAACCTCGAAGATGATGTCGCCGAGTTTTAATGTCTTGTCTCCTTGCTTCTTCACAACCCCGTCCTCGCCGCCCCTCCTCTGATCGCCAACTCGAACTGAGAACCATACGTCATGCTTATCTTTATGTTGTTTTGTCAAACATCTCCCGAATGCTTCTTGGAACTCGGGGGATACTAGTTCTACGGCACGAGCAGCATTAGGACCGAAGCCCACACCAGCACCAATCTCTCCAAAATTGGATGCCGCCTCGTAGATCGTAACAGGAATGTTATGTTTCAGCAGGCTTATAGCAAGGGTCAGTCCGGTGATGCCGCCGCCAACAATGGCAATATCGAATGGTTTCGTTGCCATGATGATAGTTCGTTGGATCTGTGAAATTAGACACGGAAAACAGCGCAGGTGTTGCGTACGATAATCACAGACAATGTGAGCAGGTTACAACCGAGAGGAGACCGGGAATAAATACTCGTCGTAGCAACCGCGCTTCGCCAAACCCCTCCGCGCGTCCATAGGTGGAGAAGGAATCCTCGCTCGGTAGTACTAAGCGGGGGAGTTTGGCTGCCATATTTCATCCGCATTACTGCCAGGACAACGAGTGATAGATCTTACTGTGATGACGATATCGTGCTTGACCGACAATGCCGCATTTGTAAGATATTAGGTGACAAGCCGTAAGTCGATGGGGATTATGACAAAGCCCCCAGCTGTATAGAGGTAATTGAAAATCCGACAGACTACAAGTGTTCTATATAACTTTGAATCGAATTCACATTGTCTTGATAAGAATTGCACCCATTTCAATATAGCGCTGGTTGAATAGTGTCAGTACAAAGTTGAATGAATTCATTGCATCCCGTTATTCGTACCGAAATCAAATGAGCTTTTTGTACATAGCTGTCGTTCGAGGATTCGCATCGTCAAAGTGATATCGCATTATGATCAACCCGGAGTCTCTCATTTTCCTCTTTTTTTTTTTTTTTCGAAATTTCCATAATAGAACAAGGGATAACTTATATCAACATCAGTGGTTAGAGAGCAGAGATAAGATTGCGTTTTGTGAGAATAAGAATGTGGCTGTTGGCTTAGGTGGTTATATACGAGCATATGTAGAACAGTCAAGACCTCCTTATACATTTTGCAGTTATCACGCGATTGGTACGGCAGGACTCCAATAATTGTGGATAGTGTATACATAACTCTTCATTGGTCTGAGCACATGTCAAATGTTCAAGATCATACATCACGTTCTAAGGTAACATTAAAAGTTGAAGGTCACTTCGGAGTACGAGTTTACTGGGTTTAAAACTATAACCACAACTTCGTATTCTAGTTCTATTTTAATGCAAATCCAGCTGCCTCCGGATCTATACCACATTTTGCATAACCCGACCCCACTTCAGTAATCAGAACAAGCCTTTAACTGCCGATGATGGGATTGGGCTTGATGCTAAGCTCAAATCCAGCAAGGCCTTAGCGGTCCCAACCCAGGTTGCGCTTTGGTGGTGGGTATCTTAGAACCTAGACATATACGTGACATTGCGGTATAATTCTGGGTCAACTCGACCCGAGCTGGGATTCGGAGCTCCCCGCATTTTCTTATGAAAGGGGAAATACGGATGCTTTCCGGGAGGGTTGCTCCTTTTATACTTGCGACTTCGCGTAGTATGGCGACTAATTAACCGGGGTAGCTTCTTATGAAATTATGCGAGCGATTCAGAGCCAGGCTTGTGGAAAAGTATAAAAGCCTCGCGTGCGCGCTTGCGCGGGTTGGTCGGAGGATACGAAAGGGGGGCTTTCACCAACGAGTACCAGGTCCATTATCGAGAAATTCTAACCCACCATGCTGTTCTCTACATTTCTCGGGGCTTGTATCGTGCCCAGCGTCCTAGGGGCATCATGGATCGCTCCAGGTGCTGTGTGGTACGACACCGATGGCAAGAAGATTGATGCTCACGGCGGTGGAGTGGTAAAACGCGGCGATACGTTTTACTGGGTTGGTCAAGCAGCGAGCAGTATATCATCACTTTTTACTACTAGGTCTTATTACAGTGGCCAAGGGGCTAACCGTGACTTCAAGACCAAACGCCACAGATGTACTCATCTACGGACCTCATCAACTGGAAGAATCTGGGACAGCAAGCAAGTTCCGTGACGGGCATGTGGCGACCCAAGATTGCAAAGCCTAATGGCTCATTTTGGGTATATCTGCACTCTTCGTTGTGGGATATCTGTGCTCAGCATGACATAAAATGCTGATTTATCATCTTTACAATAGTTGTTCGGTCAGCAGGACCGATACGTCCTTTCACTCAAATCGTCGACCTTCACTGGAGGATATGGTCAATCGGCAAAAGTGCATATTCCGCCTAACGACTACTCATACTCGGATACCGGAATGTTTTACGATGACAGCACACGTCAGTTCCTGAACTGAGATCATGAAGTCTGTTTGATGAAACTAACTGCGAATCAGAAACCTGGTATTTGCTAACCAGCGCTGATCACAACATTGTCCAGATTAACCGTATCAACTCTGACGGTACTCTCGGTGACAGAGTTTCTCAGTTGGGTGTGTAATCCTTCATAGTGTTATGTGCGGTTTGTGAGCTTTATTGCTAACTATATTACTAGCTGCGGGTGCATACGAGGCGCCCGGTATCGTGAAGGCCAATGGGGTTTACTTCCTAATCGTGTCAGGAAAGACTGGCTGGCGCGCAAACCCTAACAAGGTCTTCTGGTCTGACTCGATTTCTGGGTCCTGGAAAGGAGGCTCGGACATTGCACCCCAAGCTGAGAACACGTACGGTTCTCAAAACACATTTGAGCTGACCGTTGCTGGGTCACAAAAGACTACATACATCTACATGGGTGACGCTTGGGACTCCAAAGGTGGTGCCGACTCGAATTACGTCTGGGTTCCTATGAACGTGGACTCTAGGTACGTTATTGCTGAAGTTAGATTTCAACATGACCCTATTCATCTAACATTGAACTTTCTTATAGCGCCCACACCATTTCACTGGATTACCACTCTATGTGGAAAGTTGATGTGAACACTGGGGTAGTCTCATACCCTTCTACTGCTAAGCGTTACGAAGCTGAGCATACAAACTTGGTCGGTTCAGCAGGCAAGTACATACACACCGCTATATATAGCTTGGTTCTAATATGGAAAATAGTTGTGAGGGACTGCAGGGATTGCGTCAGCAAACGGTCAGTACATAAAGGTATGAACACCTAGATACTATATTTTCCAGGTGATATATAAGCTGGCTAACGGCTTCATGATAGTCACCGACACAAGTGAATTGACTTTCCACAATGTGACCGGCACTGGGTCTCTCCAATGGCTCTCCTTCCACTACAAAGTCAACAACCCGGAAGGTAACTATACCTATCGAATTATGAAACTCGATTAAATGGGGGCTAACGATATCTTGCAACAGCTGGAGAGGCTTACATCATTGTCAACGATGGGCCGGCCATGAATATCTCGAGCTTGAACTCTCGGGCCGGTTATCATAAATCAGTCCCTGTACAGCTGACTATGAACGCCGGCGACTCGAACACCATTACCTTTGGTTCCATGGGAAGTGATGGTGAGTCCCTACCTTTTTCAAAGAAAAAACTCCACAGGATGAGGAACGCTAACAATCCTATTTATTTTTAGAATTTGAAGTCGAAGTAGATGGGATTGAATTGTTTGAGGATGATGAAGATTTGTGAATAACCATTTACCTTCTCCCTGTCTATAGTTTATGAGAATATTCATTCTCAAACATGACCTCGCGAATTTGCAAGGCTCATTAATATATATATATATGATCTGTTGTTAACATGACACTCCCTTAGACCCTGTGATACTTGCTAGGCGTTGGCGGTGCTGTGTGGCAGTACTGCGTCTAGGTTAGGGGGGTCTCTTGACTACCTTCAAGCAGATTTAATCGCGAAGGATTATACGCCGCGCGAATGCATGCAGCTCAGCTCATTACTGTGATGTACACTGGTGAACTCCAAACAACGCCTCACTGTTTCAGTGATGTTTGATCATACTTGATATAATTATCTAGGTACTCATCTCACCCTTACTTTTCATTCATGAATTCATATTCTCTCAATATCCAACTTAGAGATAAATATCGCTTTTGTAAACCACAGTTGCCAAAGTTCAAAATGGCAGGGCCGACAGAAAGTACTAAGGACGAACTTGATACACGCCCAGACGAAGATCCCCCCGCAGAGGATAGGGCAGCAATTAAGTCGGAACTAGGGATAGCCAACGAAGACAAAAGTGACGTCCCGGAATGGAAGGTCGACAATGACTACTCATTTTATCAACCGCTAGATCAATCTCAGAAGGAGATCCGACTTGTCACCATTTCCCCAGGAGACTTTAACGAACCACTGCACTGTACCCTTGTGCGCCACTCAGATTCGTGGGCGGAAACCTCATATGAGTCGCTCTCATATTGTTGGGGCGATCTTGGAGATACTACTTGCATCACCTTGCGTCATAACTACGGGAGTCTGGCAGATCCAACATCTGAATCTGACAAGTGCAACGAGCAGAAATTTAATATCACGAAGAATCTCGACCAAGCGTTACGATACCTCAGATTCGAAGATAAGCCCCGCGTATTGTGGATAGATGCACTATGCATAAACCAAGGGAGTATCCGAGAAAGGAACTACGCGATACCGTTCATGGTAGATGTGTACAGATCTGCAGAGTGCGTGCTTGTTTTCCTCGGCGAAGAGCGCCAAAGTGAGCATTTTCAGGGCATGTGGGATCTCCTGAATATGTTGAATGCAGCTGTCGAGAGAGCCGGGGTAAAGCCCCTGTGGCAGCATCAAGACATCGATAAGACTCTTGACGAGATCAAGATCGTGCCAAGGATCGAGGGTACAGGTTCGGATTCAGGTCTTACCACTTTTCGCATGCACATGAGCATGATATTTAGCGAGTTCTTCAACAAGTTCCCCTGGTTCCGGCGCGTCTGGGTTGTGCAGGAGGTCATGAACGCAAAACGGGCTATTGTTTATTGTGGAAAACAGCAGAGAGATTGGCTTGATATCTTGGTCATGCTCTGCTGGGCAGCTAAGTCGAGCCGTTCTTATGCTGCAGGCTGGTCGGGAACTCACATGTACGATGAGTTACCACCATTTCTCTGGACACGGCTCCATGCTGCAAGGCACGGGGATATCGAAAGGCCTGCAAGAGTGCCACTACTAGATGCTATCACCAAAGGACGTGCATTCCAAGCCACGGACCCGCGAGATAAAATAATCGCCCTTCTCAGCTTTGGGGAAGACACACATGACATAGCCGGGCTACCCCCCAGATTGAAACCAGATTATGGAAAGACTGCTTCCGGGGTATGGAGGGACATGACCAGGCAGTGGATAATAGACCACCGTTCTTTAGACATTCTGGGCATCATCCGCGAGAAAATCGATAGGAACAACCAAGTGGCCGCGAATACAATCTTTATAACGCAACTCAGCGGCGAGGAATCCAAGAAATCGAGCACATCCGGCGCTGTCGAGCTCCCTCCTGATGGACATCCTAGCTGGGCTCTCTGGCACGCGGAACACCCGGGCTCAGCGCCCCAAGCCCTATTTAGGCTCCAAAACCCGCTCTCCAGCTGCAGCATCCCTTTAGACATTGCCACTCTAGACAACCCCAAAGACCCCAATATCCTCAACATTCCCGGCACGATACTCAACCCAATCACCAGCGTGCAGTGGGCCTTCAAGCGGTGGACATACACAGACGAGGACATGCGGCAATTCAACCACAGCAAGACGCCCGCCCTCTCCGTGCAATCCGGCGTGCCCGTAGCCTGGGGCATCCTCATCGGCGCCATCGACGAGCTCAGCGACGACTCGGACGCCAAACAAATCGCCTTCAGCACGCGCGGGCGCGGCGGCGTAACCATAGAGCCGTACCCGAACGGGTCCTCGCTCATCCAAGCCTTCGTCGAAGCGCTCATCTGCCGACGGCTAAGCAAGCGATGGTTCCTCCCGGAGCAGCCCATGAGCCTCGACTCCGCGGACCCGCTACCCACCAGCGAGCGCGCCGACCTGCAGACGCTCGCGCACTTCGCGGCGCACTGGGCCCGCGGCTGCGACCCCGAGATGGGCTGGATCCCGGGGCAGTGGGCGGAGCGCCTGCGGGCGCTGGCGAAGCACGGCAGCTCCCGCGCGTTCACCGAGATGTGCGGATACGCGGAGGACCGGTGCTTTTTCCGGACCAAGAGGGCGGGGTTCGGGCTCTGCGCGCAGGGCGCGCGGGCGGGCGACTACGTGGCGTCGCTGGCGGGGGGTGGTACGCCGTTTGTGCTGCGCCCGCTGGAGGTGAGGGATGGGCGGGCTTCGCGGTTTGGGCTGGTGGGCGAGTGTTACTTGCATGATTTGGATATCCGCCGGGTCACGCAGGCTGCGGTGGATAGGGGGGATGTGGATACGGTTTGTATTGTGTGATTGTCATGTATTTAGTAAATTACTTTTAGTGTGCAAGTTATGTAGGTTGCTCGGCTATGTAGTTCGTTGGCCATACAAGACATGTTGGGATTCAACTGTATCATTGAAAAGGAGTAACCTGTGTAGCACTTCCCCCTATTATGTAGATACCTTAACTCCTATACGGAAACGGTTATAACAATGCTACTTCTAAGCGATTAGTGTACATATGTATAATGCAATATGCAGTATGCAATATGGAAACTATCTACCTAGTCGTAGTTGTAAGGTCTTATTAGTGCACAGACCATTTACGACACCTTCATCTTTACTTTTACTCTGATTTGTTCCTCACCTGAAATTGTTGGAGGACGAATGAGGGTTGTTGACACGTCTATAAAAACAGAATCCCGTCATCTATTAATTTAGAAACTAATGACCTGTACGGAAGTATACATGACCAGAAACCGCAGCCTAGGCAACTCCTTATTAACCTGAATGGGTGCACGGACGTGTCAATAGAAGGGCATGGAACAGCGTGGCAAATCGAGCCTGGTCTAAGGGAAAGGAAAGGAAAGGAAAGGTGTGAAGTTGACAAGAGAAAGGGCCTGAAAGGGATTTAACCTAGTATATTGGTAAGTTGGCTGCTCAGCTTATCCTGTGTAAACCCGGAAATTCTAATCTGTTCTTCCAGTCAGCCAGTCTATCAATCCTTCTCCCTTTGTGTGTACGTCTTCACTGTATGCACCCGCTTACCTTCCCCCTTGGTATGTTAGTAGCAGAGTCGTTGCTCAGGCGACATGCTACTGATATCACCTAGGTGAGGACATATGGATGATCCCTTCATCGGATGCCTTACCACATCGACGCTAGAGTAATCTTCGTCTTTCTTATCTCCTCAACCCATCACCATGGATTCGTCGGATGAAGAGGTCTCTAAGGACCCGCCCAAGTCAACAACCTCTCATAATTCTTCTATCGAGGATGTTCAGAGGATAAATGTTTCTTCCCGTGAGCGGTCGGTGTCAAACTCTGAGTCGAGAGACCGTGGTCGCTTGCCCGTCGGAAACAGCATGGAGGAGCATCGTAACATGATGCTTGCCAGCTTACTCGAAGACTACTATCGCAACCGTGCGGTTGAATTCCTCAACGCAACCAGTTCTAGTGACGGAGAGATCTTCACCAGGAACTCACCACAGGTACAGAGCCTCACGCAACAGCTTTTTGCCCAGGCGAGCCGTACCTTGTCATCAACCGGTCTAGTCTCGTCACTTGCCACTTCGGACAGATCCCAGAGTACACGCCGTCAATATCTCTCAGGGTTAGACAGCTTAATAGGGGCTTCACAAACCACATCAGCCAATATTCTTGACCCAATACACGACCTGGTACTCCAATCATCTCAGCTGTCGCTTTTACCTAACCCGGCCAACGATCTTCAGTTGACCCTTCGATCACCACCACCACCACCACCCAGTCATTATCAGTCGTCCTTCAGAGAGGTATCCCTCCTAGGCAAGGGGGGCTTTGGTAAGGTTTATCAGTGCTACAATGTGCTAGACCAAAAGACATATGCGGTCAAGAAAATCTTTCTCTCGCCCAAGCTAGGCAAGAATTTCTCAGATGGAAAACATGAAGAACTTGAGCATATCCTCCGCGAGGTCAAGGCATTGGCCATGCTCGACCACCCTAACATCGTGCGATATCACGCGACATGGTTTGAAGAGCCCCAGCGACTACCTGATATCACCATGGAGCGTGGTAAGTCAATAAGTCATCCATTTAATTTCTGTCTCGCCCAGTTCGTCTTTCTTTGCTTGCCTTGCATAAGGAGCCCACTCTTTAGGGCGAATATTCCCTTACCCCTAATCCCCCAAAGCTGGTACTGCCGGGATCAATACAATATTTAAAATGTATACCCAGGCGTTTATGCCGTTATCTATTTCTATTCTATAGTGTTTAGGAGCTGATAACTCGTCTCCCAAGACCAAAACATTAGGATAAATTCTAGGCCACGTCAGCAACTCCTGCTAGGTAGCCCGTCATTCCGCGAAGACACTGACTATGGTTTTTTCTCAAACTCTCCCGTTGAGCTTAACCAATCTCAGAGCTACGGCATCGTATTTGGAGAAGATACCGAAGCATCCTCTAACGTAGAGGCCAATGATGTCAACCAGGAAGCAGCCCCCAGCGGGAGAGGTTGGTCTGAACATAGCATGACAGCCTCCTATTCCGAAGAGGATGAAAGTTCGCTTTCTGAGACCAATCCCTTCACGGATGGCCGCTCGACACATCTAGAGCATAGCGGAAGCCAGAACCAAAGCCGGACAGTTCACGACGAGACTGTCCCCGTTCTGTACATCCAGATGTCGCTGTACCCTACTACCTTAGCGCAGTACATCTCCCCATCCCGCCAGGGTACTTCAGTGGGCAACCGAACAGCGAAGCACTGCTTCCACCTCGTGCCCACCCTCCGCCTCATCGAGTCCATCCACGCCGGGCTGCAGTACATCCACGCCCAAGGGCTGATCCACCGCGACATCAAACCCGGCAACATCTTCCTCTCCGCCCCTTCCCTAGAAGCCGCCGGCCAAGGCGGGTACTGCGACCTATCGTGCCGCACCTGCGCTCTATCAGAAAACCCGAAAGACAAACCTGACGCGGACGCTCTCTCGACCACCCAACCCCGCACCCCTACTCTCCCCCCTCGCTGGCTCAACCCCCGCATCGGGGACTTCGGGCTCGTCGCCCAGCTCGCCCACGGGGAAGTCCCCTCACCATCTCCGTCCACCACCCACCCCCCCTCCAAACCCATCGGAACCGCCTTCTACCACCCCCCACCACACCCGCACGCCTGCCCCTCCTCGGAGAAAACCGACACCTTCGCCCTGGGCATCGTGCTGATCGAGCTCCTGTGCCCCATGGGCACGGCCATGGAGCGCGCGGACCTGCTGCAGGCGTGTCAGCGGGGGGTACCCCCGGCGGCGGCGGTGGAAGCGGGGCTCGCGCGCGAGGGGTACGGGGAGGGGGTGCGGGAGGAGGTTTTAAGCCTGGTGCGCGGGATGATCGAGCCGGATCCGTGGAAGAGGTGGGATGGGAGGAGGGTGGGGGAGGTTGTGGGGGGGTTGCTGGGACGGTGCGGGGAGGAGGGGAGAGGAGGAGGGGATAAGGGGTTAAAAGGGGAGGATTAGGATTCTCTACGGTTAGATGATGGTGGTGGTGCATGCATGTATCTGTTAGAAATTGATACTTCCTAGGAGCAGAGTTTGGAGTGGGCATATTCTTCAGGGGAGCGACTAATCGACATACGTACATACCCATAACTTAAATACTAGGTATATAAACTATAAACCCTTAACTAGCATACCTAGATCAAACCATATCTAGCTTGTCACTGTGCATGACATACGAAGTTACCTCTTAATTTTCATTTCTCCCTCGCTCAGCTAGGGAGTATATGCGCAACCTACCTATCCTCTTCATGCAATAGATGTCGTTATAAAACTTATTCCCCTCTCTACAGAGCAAGAAGACAGATAGAGAGATGCGTTTGTGTATCTAGCTAGAGCGACGATATAGCAACAGACCTCATTGAACCCCCCTTTACCCCTGAAATCATTTCATTATCATGCGAAAAAGGACTTTAAACTCACTCCCTTAGTTCCGTACCTAAACACCAAGTTTTCCTTCCCTCCTTATTATAATAATGCTTCTGACTGTGTGTTCTGTCTCGTTATTAACGACCCTAGTCGACTAAGGACCACATTTTACACCAACGCTGATGGGAAATAATCACGCGCAATGTTGTCTTTTAATCCCCCCCCCCCGGATTCACATAGCTACGTAGGGCAGCTGACTCTTTAACCGATCATCGGCACCAATATCTAGTTGTAGCTTCTTTGGCTTTTGATCCCAATGCTCTGCCTGCTCGTCGCAATTGTCCGACATCCACGAGTCGAAGCGGACCTCATACCAGGCCCGCAATTCGTCACAGAGGTATGGCGGGACGTATTGCGATTTATGCAGCGACAAGTAGCGTAGCCTGTGCCTTGGGCCATCCTGCTGGCATTGCCATTCTTCCCTGGATACAGGACTACCCGATTTATCATCCTGTTTCTGGCTCTGCTCGCTGCTGAACAGTGGCACAAGGCTCCGAACACACAGTGGTAGCACGCTGCGGATGAACCGGTAGCTCCCGATGTCGAGCTTGAATGCGACACCGCGCTGATCGGCCCTGGCAACGAGCTCCTGGATGCGCATGTTGGAGAAGGCGTGCGTGCCACCGCGGCCATCGTTGCCGGGCCAAGGGTCAGAGAGGCGCAGCGACGTGAGGGCCGGGGGAATTGACCCCGTGAGCGCCCACGTCCCACGGGACACTCGCTTATTATTGTGAGCGAGGTGAAGCACCTCCAAGGCATGGAACTTGGATAGGTTAAGGGGGGATTGGGGCGCAGGGGAGTTGAATGCACTGATTCTAAACAGCTCGAGACGCCGCAAAGTGGACGCGTGCTGCGCGAGGGCAGTTTCAAGGGCACCCATATCATCCAAGGCGTAGGGGGGGGATAGGTTGCCGCTGACGTGGACATCGTTGAACGTGGGGTCGTTGAAGCTAAATGCCTCCAGAGCTTTGGGGAAGGAGAGGATGGTGACGAGATGGCGAACGGGGATAACGCATCGGATCAGGGTCAAGGATCTGAGGTTTGTCTGCCGGGTCGGGAGGTTGGCGACCCGATCCCTTTCTTCCCGGGTATTAATATCTTGCCACTTGATGTTCATGCAGGATATCTCTAGCGAGTGGAGCGAGGGCAGCAGGAAGATGGGACAGGCAGGCCTTGCGTCCCATAGCCTGTAGTCCTCGTCGGTGGCCCAATGTAGGGTTACTGGTTAGAAATTGCTTAGGGTTAGTGCAGTCCCAATTTCGTGGTTTATATCTATTACGTGGGGGTGGTAGAACGCACGATGCCTCAGATTCTGGAGCGATGCGGGCTCCAAACTATCTATGCAATACTTCATGAATCTGATCCACCCTTCTGTAGTTTCTACGAGCTCCCCGGCAATGATGCTTTCCCAGTGATAATTGCAGAATGGGCTCTCGGAATAAAAGGAGGTCAGATGAGACAGCGAACCCAGATCAAGGGGTTCGGGGTTATGCCGGTAGTTGAAGTCGAAGGATTCGGTGGACCACCGCAACGCGAGATCTCGCACATGAGCCTTGAGCTCGGGACGTGCTGCCAGAGCATGGTTAAAGGTGCGAAAGGCGCCGCCGCGAACTCTGAACTCGACAGAGGAGTATAGACGTGGCTCAGCAATGCATTTCAGGACCCGATTTGAAAGGATCAATGCCAACAGAGCGTGATTGTCGGGGCCGGGCTGAAGCTGACCCACGATGTCGAAGAGGAGCTCGGTAGGTAAAGACAGTAGCTGACTCATTTTCTTCGTCTTTCCTTTTTATTCCTGGTTTATATTTATTTTAGAACAGAAATCAAAGAGTTATACCAAAGTTGTTGTAAGAGGACCGGTCTTCCTAGAGGTACGGAGCTTGGTGAGACAGAGCAGAAGACAAAGCTATCAGCCCCTTTATATATACCTTACCTAGGTACCTAACCTAGGCACCATAATACTTATCTAACCTAGGTTAGCACCTACCTATATAACCAATTAGGTATGTACGATGGACGATGGGGAGTTGTTGCCTGCCTGCCCGCATATCCTCCATTCCTTACTAACCGGGAATTGCAAGCAAGTCTACTTCGACGATCCACTTTATTTAAGTTTAAGCCAGTACTATTTGGTATTTAGCTAAGAGTCATCGATAACTCCCGGATAACTCCAAGCTAACGCCTGCAGCTTACCGTTGTTACCTACGTTTGCATGCATTCAATTTGAAGGTGTAAATGCCTAGTGAACCGTTTGTCCACCCCTCCTGAATACACCCAGTTGCTTTAAGTAACTTGACTTGATGAGATCAAGTCTGCCGAATAGTAATAAGGAGGGGAGTTGTTGCTGGTTGGATAAACTGGCAGAAGCAGTAAACTGTTTTAGTACGGTTATATGACTTTGATAGCTGGTAGGAACACGACCTGACATGACCGTAGAGAACTTTAAGAGTGAGACCAAAGATAACTCTAGGTTACGGCATTCAGGTACCTACTAACTATGTAGTCGGCACTCACATGCAGCTACCCGTGTGAAACTCTAAAAACTTGAATTGGTGTTACAAGTAACACATTACACGAACTGAGTTGTACAACTATAGGTTTTATAAAAAAACAAAAAAAAAGGAAGGCGGGCGTAGATGTGTGCCTCGGCTCCCAACCGTTTTAAGTAACCTATTATGTACCTAGGTTACACAATTGGTAAGCTGGGATAACCCGCTGATCCGATTTCCCGATAGCGCCGGCCAACTCTCTTTTATCAAGTCTTTTATCAGTCTTTTATCAGTCTTTTATCAATCTTTTATCGGTGCTTCTCTTTTATAGAAACAACTCGGACTTGACTTGTCTCCATTCCTCCCATTTCAATTCCACTACCCACTCCCATGCCCCTCGCGCCGAATAACCACCTTCTCGCAAAGTGTACCACTACTCTCTTGTGCCATCTGCGCGCAGTTCCGCTCTGGGGAATTGCCCTGTCCGTGTTAGTAGTAGGAGCCTTATGGTCGCGAGTTACCGCCCTTGCCTCTCGCCATAAACCCGAGACCAAGTCCAAGTCCAAGTTCAAGTCCAACACAGAACCAAACCATGGCCTCTGCAGCCGGTAGCGCAAGCAGGGTCCTTCGGGTAGCTGGGCCTGTACTGTTGCCAGCTATCGCTTACGGCGCTTACAAGGGCAATGCCGTGGGAGCAATTGAGTCTTTCTTCACTGGCCCGGGCCGGACCAGTCGCATCGTGGCGCTGCTAGTTGTACTGGTCAATTGGAAGAGCATGCCCTTTGCCTGGACTGTATGTATTACACGCCCCTCTGATTATACCTTCTCCATGTCTAGCCACGTCTGCTAACCTCCATTCCTCTTCTACCAGGTCCGTGTTTGGGGTGCCATGATTTCGCATCTCTTCGTCCGCAAGTACCACACGTACACGCCCGACAAACTTTTCCAGCCCGTCGTGAGCGAGTCGCACGTCTCGTTGCTCGAAGTCGACTACAACATTCACAAATCCAACTCGACATACTTTGCCGACCTCGACGTTAGCCGTTCCCACCTTGTCAGCCATCTCTTCGCCCGGGGGTGTCAGGCCCTCGCGAACAACCCCACCACAAAACTGGTCATGAACCCCTCAGACGTCTCGCAGCCCGCGAAGGGTCGGTTCGGTGTCATGCTCGGCGCCGTGCACTGCAGTTTTAAGAGGGAACTCCAGCCCTTCCAGCGCTATGAGACGTGGTCACGGCTCCTTAGCTGGGATCGCAAGTGGATGTACATCGTAACCCACTTCGTCGAGACGGGCACGGCCAAGAAGGGCCAGGGCAAGTCCAAAGGGTGGGAGAAGAGAATATTCGCTACCGCCGTCAGCAAATATGTCTTCAAGATCGGGCGTTTGACTGTCCACCCCGCCGTGCTCATTGAGGCTAGCGGCTTGTTGCCGGAGCGTCCAGGCGGCTGGATCACGGTCGACAGCGGGTTGGCGACACCCGCAGAACTCGTGAACAGCGATGGCTCATCCGAAGCCGAGACTGAATCCGTATGGGACTGGAGACGGACGGAGCAGGAACGACGAAAAGGCCATGAATATGCGGAGCATTTCGCTATGCTTGACGGTCTCCATGAGCATTTCGATGCAGGCGAGAGAATCACCTTGGGAAGATTCGCCCTGGGCTGATCTATCAAGCTACATTAATAGCCAGATAATATATTTGTAAGTAGACAATATCAGCATCCAATGACAAAGAGAAAAAGGAGGGGGAAAAAGGAAATGTGTTGGGAATTGTTAGCCCCATTTAGACTTGAGATTTCGGTTTAAGATACCACAACAGAAACGACGGAATGTCACAAAGAGCACCACACAGCCTTTCCGATGAGGTGAGGCGCAAAAACTTTCGAATTGATGTTAATTTAAATAAGCCCGAAAAGGTTCCAACTTTTTTTGTTTCCCTTTTTGGGGGGTGCATTAGAAAGAGATGGACGGATATGAATCAACATATCGTTTTCTTTTTCAACTCTTCACCCATCCCGTATAACGTCCATCATTATCACCCTCCTTTTTTCGCATGCATTATCACGGAGCGATTCATTAACATCACTCTTCCTCCCCCCCATCCCTTTCTTCCTTATATCCTCTTCTTTCGCTCTTTTTTGTTTTCGCTCTTACAAAGCGAAAGCCGCCAACGCAACCGCGCCCAGCACCCCCGCTGCGTTGCGACCCGCCGCTGCGGTCGCCGCCGCCGCCGCCGCATCACTCGCGGTGCCCGTGGCGGCGGTCCCGGTGGCCGTGGCTGTGGCCGTACCGCTCGCCGTCCCCGACAGCCCCAGCGCCGAGGTCACGGCCGAGCCCGCGGCCGCGGTGGCGCTCGAAACCGCGGAGGAGACGGCGGAGCCGACGCCCTGCTGGGCTACGGCGAGGCAGAGCTCTGCGCTTACGGTGGTGGTCTCTGTTTTTTTAGAGTTAGTACCGGTTATCATCGTTGGTATTGGTTTTCCCTCTCTTGAGGGGGGAAAGAGGGGAAAGGATAGGGGATAGAGAGGAAGATGGGGCGAACGCACTCTTCAGATCATCGCTGCTGCACGCCCCCTGCACGCATACAATCGCTGCTTTGGTCAGGTCCGTCTTCTTGTCGCACTGGCAGGCTAGGTCGGTGGTCGCGCAGCCAATGGTCGTCGACGCGTTGTCGAGGCACGTCTTGGCGCACGATGGGATCTGGGATACGAGGTCTTGGACGCTGTCCGCTGAGACGAGGGCCACGAAGAGGGCGAGGGCGAGGGGCTTGAACTGCATTTTTGCGATGTCTTTTATTTGGTTCGGGTTGGAGTTGGGTATGTTTCTTTAGGGAAGATAGATTTGGTGGGTAAAAGGGGTGCGTTTGAAAAAAAAAAAAAAAAGAATGGAAAGGGTTTGGTTTTTTGGCGTTAGGTAAGTGTGGATGAAGAGGAATAGGAACGTGGGTTTTTATTCAGGATCTGCAAAACACTCGAACCAGCGGAGACACAAGACAGAGATACCCAGTGGATAAAATGAATGGGTGGAGGGAGAAAGAAGATCGTAGGTTGAACGGGAAAGGTTTATAACTACGAAGGAGGGAGAAAGTGAAATTAAAGTATGTAAGGCACATACACACACCTTTACACAGGGACAGGACAGCCTCGAGGGTGCGGATGAGAGAGAATAGACAGGTCTAAAAAAAAAAAAAAAAAAAAAAGGAAAAGGAACTGCAGAAACATCTTCAAAACTTAATCAAACCTACCTACCCATAACCACATAGCCTTCCCATTGAGCCTGCCTTAACCCCCAATGCCTGTTTTGGAAACATCGCTTAGACGATGGGATGGGATGGGATGGGTACATATTCCGTGCACCACATACGGATACATCCATCAAATCCTCTTCTCCCCCTTCCCCAGTCTGTGATCTCATACATGTACTACTAACCTACACGATCTAGTGTACATAAAATAGATTACATACATACCCTTGAATCTCGGTAGGGGGGTAAAGGGCATAAGATTTGTGTTTTGTTGGTACTACATACTACCTACATTGCGTACATAGTGTAACTTATAATCCCCTGGTCTCTCTAGGTTAGCAGTATTATTTGAGTTATCTTCAGGCCAATAAGTAATTCTAGACTATACTCCCAGTCCTATAGGAAGCCAAGTAATTGAAAGGGCCTCTATACTGATTCATGTTTCGCGCTAGATCAGGTAGCGTGCAACTAGAAGAAGAGGTCTGTGATCCGCCGTTGCTGGAAATACGTAGGTATGTACCAAAGTGATAAAGGAATCCTCGCATGGGACAACCTAGAAGTAAGCTGTGCCTGGTTTTGTGATTGAACAAGGGGGTGGTTTTTTGTGTGTCTATGACCTGAGAGTGGCCTGTGAGCTTGAACTCCACGCGACTGGTTCCTATACTTCGATAGAACATGGTTATTATCTTAACCAACAAACTTACCTACTATAAAGTCGACAGAATCGCATGTTTAGTATCAAGTTCATTTAGACACTCGTCTCAAGACCCTCCCCCAGAAAAGTGAAGCAACAAGTCACAATACACCTTGGGGATTCCGATCCTATAGATACTTAGTAGGTAACCTTTCTGTTTAACCGGAGGAAGATGAAGCTGTTGTGGTTCTTGGCTCGTGTTCCTGCGGAAAATTACCCCATCGCTCTAAGTTCCCCCCTGACCTAACTAGGTACCTGAACATGGGACAATCCATTGCCTGAACTGGGTAACAGTTGCATGTTCTCTATGTAGGAACACTGCCTACCTACAGTAGGTTAACCTAAAAAAGAAGTTATGCATTAGTTCAGGGGTAAAAAAGAAGCAGGCTAGAAGAATTCGGGGGTTTCCTTGCAGATATATACAGATTATGTGGTGTATGTATGCAACCCTTACCTAGATGGATAACGCCAAGGACTGGTTGAAATCCCCTCTCCCCTGTCGGCGAATGATGCACTTATACTTATATGGGTGTAAGGAATCCCAAACCCCAACGCTTCTAGGCTCTCACCATTTTCCAGTTGGTTTCAGAAATAAACCAGCCGAGTTGAGGAGGGAGGGAAGAAGGCTATACTAGATCAGATATGTTCACCAAGGTTTCCCACCACCATGATCGATCTGACATCATGGGTCATCTTATAGGTAGAGTACTACCAACCTTGATCGACCTCGTGCAAGTTCTCTATGTGCATATATATTAAGATCTACCCTGTCAAAGTTTCAGATCTCTGCCAACGCTTACATCGTTGTATACCACTGCCATCTACATCACTACACTACACTACACTACACTACACTACACTACACTACAATACGCCCCAGCAAAAAAATGCATCTAGTACGTGATTGGGTAGTGTGTACCGAGTATTTTATGTAGTGTAATGTATTATTTGCATTTTCAATCTTTTTGCTGGTGTCCATATGTCTCACCTTACATATACGATCTCGTTCAACGTCGCACTGCGGTGGGCGGGTGTATGCCAGCTACTGATCGGTTCGGTAGATAGGTGCTCCTGGCTCCATGCAAAGTCCGGTATTGCAAGGCCAGCCTGATCAATCTATCTTTGAGCTATCAAGTTGACCATCGGCAATTCTCTTGAGACTATAGTAGCAGTACGATGCTTTTGCTAACTGTTCGCTGCATCACTACATTGATAGTTTCATACTACATAGTTAGACTAGACATCATTTATTTTTCTCCAGGGCGAAACTGACCCCTTATGGATCGCAATGTGGTCCTATATTTCAGCCCAAGTACGACCTAATTTTCCGAGAGGATGGATAGACGGGGGAGAGTGATCTAACCCAGTGAGAAGGTGATACTGCATCCGCTACCTACATCAGTTACAGAGGTCACCCACCTACTACGCTATGTACCATATATTCTACTCTGAAGGTTCAGAAACAGTATCTGGTTGTATAGATTTAAAAGCACATACATGTGTTCTCGGAGATGTGATGGCTTGATTTCGGTTCGTCTTTGACAATCGGTCCGCGTTGATGAGGTTATTCATTGCTTACTTTGGTATATACAACCATACTTTGGAGTGCCAAATGCCTGGATCCTAACCATCTGTGCTTCTTATTTCTTGTGGATCTATATAAATGTTGCGAGATCATCGTTAAAAACGAGCTGTTCTGGGAAAGATTAGCAGTTGATGGGACTCTCTCAGTCATATTATAAGCGGTATCGACTTACACCAGAAAGGAGGCTTGAGGCGATTGAGCGTACTATACCTATATCACGTACGCCAAAAATATGATATCTTTTACAACATCAGATACGGAAACTTACCAAGGAATCTACTGGGACGCATGCATTCATTCATACGTCGGAAGCCGATGAGAAAAAGAAGAATTGATTCGTGAATGGGATTGTCCTCCACATCTCCCCTATTCAGTTAAGTTACATAATACATACATAAATACATTTATTCCATCGACTACATTCTTCCGTAGGAACCATCAATCAGGCTGCAGCAGCAGAAAAGGAGAGTCAATGAATGAATAAATAAAAATGAACGCGTTGCGCCGCCAGTAGCCAGTTCAGCCAGTCATTTGCTAACGGTTCAATGGAGAAGGGAAACGATAGGATGTCGCGAGAAAGAGGGAGACAGGGAGAAGAGATAGGGCGCATTTGTGTATAGGTGTATGTAGGGTAATGTTCAAAAGAGCCATCCCTTCTTCTGCTTCCGTGGTGTCTCGACCCCATTGCTACTACCCCCAATCCAACTAAGAGGATTCATCCAGCTCGGCGTCCTACGCAGCGGTGCAGGCTGCGCATACTGCGCCGGCTGGGTGCGGGATCTAATGGGGACCGTCCGCTTCGGAGGTTCGCCGGGATATGTCCCGGGGATCGACTTAGACGTCGATGCCGACTTAGGCTGGGGCCTAGGTCGCGGCCTTGGCTTCGGCTGGCCGTTGCGCGCCCAGTGCGCGCCCGCCGACACGTTGTACGTGCGCTCGCGGTACGTCGCCTCCGCGGCCTTCTCCTGGTTCTTGACGATGGTCTGGAGGTCCTTGCCGAAGTGGGGCAGGCCGTAGAGGCTCTTCACCAGCTGCTGCACGCCGACGTCGTCGATGACCTTGGACGAGTCGCCGTCGTCCATGGCCTTCTTCAGCGCCTCCACCCGCTGGATGTGCTCGGCCTTGTACTTCTCCAGGTTCTCGAGCCGCTTCTTCGACCCCCCGTTGGCGATCTTGGCGCGCTCCTGGTCCAGCAGCATGTCCACGTACTCGATCGTGGCGTCGTTGTACGGCGTGATGGCGTGCCGCTTGAGGAAGAACCCGAATTGGATGGCCGCTTCTTGGACCTGGCGGTACTCGATCTGGAATTCTTGGATGGCGGTCTCCTTCATCTGGATGGCTTCCTCTCGGAGCTGGATGTCGCTGGCATTTTGGATCAAGTCTCTGTCCACGGCTTGGTCTCGATGCCTGTAAGTCATCGGTCGATACTCGTAATATATGTGCATATGGTCCATCCAGCTATGGCCGCATACTCTACATATGCCATCGATCATCGCACTACAGTCCTGCAAGTCGGGATGGCCTTTTTTGTGTCTATCGACGCCTTGTAGATAACATGGTCGGTGACACATGGTCTTGTAGATGATAGCAGACTCATTCCTGCCTTCGAAGTCACTGCGTTCCTCAACACAAGAGCTGTGAGTGCACACGGTCCGAGGCTGGTCCATCTCGCACGACTCGAGACTCTCCTTCTGTACGTACAGACGGCTTTCAAGATCCTTCCGGTTAAGCCTCATATTCTTCAGCTCCTCGATCTGTTCGTTGTTGACGTCAATACTGGCCGTCATCTTCTGAGCCAGAAGAGCCATTGGCTCCGTCAGTCGGATGATTGTGTTTCGGGTTTCATTGAGGTTGATCGTGCTGCGAACTTGATGAGGGGTGATGTTTTGGAAATGCTTGACCAGACGTCTACACTCTCCAACAGAATACTCCCAGCTACGACGGTTCTCTTCGTAGAATCCCATGTCAATCCCCTTTTTCTTTGCAGCAAGATACCGGAAGCTTTCCGAGTCGAAGCAGTAGACGTTATTAGCGAACAAACCCATATTCACTTCCTTGTACTCGGAGAGAAGCGCATCTAGCGGCTTGAAGGTGTCGCCAGGTTTATAATTGGAGCCGCGCGTGTTCGTAAAGCCAAAGGCAATGTTCTGTGCGGCATTGCGGTGGAGATGGGTCAGCAGCTGCTTAATGCAGAATCGAAACATGACAGTCAACCGTGCTGCATTGGGCTTCAGCAAGATGAGAATTCCATGGAGGTTGTTGTAGGTCCGGAGCACTCGCAAAATGTCGGTCATGTTCTCGTTGTCTTGATCGAGACCTCGTGTGTCTCCGATTCCAGGGGTGTCGATGAGACGAACACGTGTGTTTCCAATGTCAACAGCATAGACGGACGTCTGTTGCGTGGCCGACTGTCCCTTGGAGCCGTCTTTCTCTGTCTTGCTAGAGTCGATCTTGATTTCCCTCTGCTCAAATTTACCATCGACGACCACCTGCGTTTGGAAAGAGCACGGGATGATTCGTTTCAGATCATCAGTATGTAGCGCATCATCTAGGGTCTCGTGTGTGAGATAATTGATAAATGCATTGATCCAAGTGGACTTTCCAACACCAGTCTCGCCCAATATCAAGATGTTGAGTTCCTCGAACGGTTCGAGAGACTTGAGAAGGTCTTGAAACTGGCTATTCTCGTACTGTGACCAACTAGCTCCGTGCCGCGGGTCGTTGCACTTGAACTCCCACGCGTTATACACACCAGCGCCACATTCACAGTAGAGAAGCTCATCGACAAAACCGTATTCAATGACAGACTGACAATAGGCGCAGATCCAGTTGCCTCGAAGGTTTCTGTCGCAGTTGTGGTTTGGACAGGGAACCCGCACGGCTCTTCTCTGAAGTGGTTTCTGTTTGATAGAACGGTTGATAGCATCCTGGTTGCATCGCATGATACAATTGGCTGCTAGCACTTTACGCTGTTCAACTACGTCGTCGACTATCACCCGTCCATCCCGGATCTGTATGATGACCGGTTCTTCTAGGGGGTGACCCTGCGAATCGGCGTCAACAACAACTGCGAGCTTGCTTCGAGACTTGTCCCGGACAATCTCGAGGAAGACGGTTAGGGTCTCCTGCCATATGCTAGAATGATGGCGGAGGTGGTCGGTGAAATAAAGCGCAAATGTATCTCCATGATGATTTTCGTTCACTAGTGTGTCCATTGACTTGCTGTGGTAGCCCACGAACTGAACACCCTCGTTTCTGAGAAAGTCCTCCAGATCCATCTTTTCATCATATATCATGGTGGACTGGATCTTCCTCGGAGAGCTTACGCCGTCGAGGAACTCGTTGAGTAAGTCCCATAGTTTCTGAGGGTCCGTATTGCCGCTTCTGACATCCTTCAATAGGCTAGCATACTCCGACTTCAGCATTGCTTCGTTAGCGATAGCGCCCGAGAGGATCTCTGACGTTAGGTATTGATGTTGCGGGGGGATAGAACATGGGTGCTGTTGTAATCTAGCTAGGTACTCGCGGAGACTCTGTATGGATGCGTCCACATCCTCAAAGAGCTGTACATATCTTTGCAGACAGTCGGCACCTAGTTGATGAAGAGTGATATTGGCCTTGATCTCGAGTAGCCGGAACATTGCGAGAAATGATAGTGGCATGAGAGTGTAGGTCAAAGGCTGGCCCTTTCCTCCGTTCGCCTCGGCTATGTATTTCGGTACGTTTTTGATGAATTGTTGAGCAGCTGCAAAGTTGGTCGGTAACATCCCATCGTTAGCGAGGACATCACCAAACACAGTCACTTCGAAAGCACCCGCGGAGTCTTCGTGTCCAGCATCATCCGCCACTTTAACGCTGCCATGTGTATTGAGCCCTATCATCTTGAGGATACCAAACTGCGCATCCAGATCTCCGGTAAGCTGAGTCTTGTCTTCCGATTGTTGAAGTTGCCGTTTAGCTGTGACAACGCAACGAGCACCCCAACTGATTCCGGTTACGACATGGGTCGCAATATCAGTGTCTAGAACGTTGAGTGCGAGACTCTCCTTGATGCTACTTGCACCAATGTTCACCTCCTCGTCAACAGTGGTGACGCTGTAGTGCAGAGAGGATTGCATTGTAAGGCTCGTGTCACGTTTGTCTGACAGATATCGACCGGCGCCTTCGACTTTGACAAGTCCGGCTAGGAAGCTAGCACCCAATTCACCATCGATTCCGAAAGTGTCGAACTTCTCCTTGTAGTTATCTGACTTGGTGACTTTGATGTCGGTGGAATGCTTCTGTGCTGTCTCCACGACACCTTGAGGAAGCGGTGTCTTGAGAAGGGAAATGGGTACAAAGGAATCAGTACGGGCGTCATAGAGACTCCCCAGTGATGCTATTTGCCCTAGTGCAGGGCGTTTGAGCACGGGGGACGCCATCGTTCTGAACGGTAGGGGGTATGAGGTTGTCGATCTGACGTTGAAAAGAGAAAACGATCTAGAGGGATTGTCATCCGTTTTTATTTCAGATATCAGAGTCCAATGGCCAAACCCATCAGACTAATTCCTCAGGCCTTCTTGCAGTTGCGTCAAAGGGTGATAGATGATAGGTGTGTTGGTGAAGTCCGCCAATGCCTCAAACACCAGCGCTGCCCAGCGCAAATTTTGAACGTTGCGGGGGGGCATATTAGTTTGACGTGTTGGTTGCCATAGCCAACTATGTCCCGACGGATATTTTCTATCAAAGCTGATTGACTGCCTTCCTCTGACATGTCTTGCATTCTAAACATGCAAACAAGTGGTGTTTATCGTGTTAATGCTGACTCAAACGGTTAACAACCACTGGCGGCGATTCTGATATATCATTTAAGGCACTGGCTCTTTCTGCGGGACGCGGGACATGCGTGGCATCGTATCAAACACAGACCTGCTTCTATGCTAGTTTTAGGCCAAAATGACAAAGGCCAAAATGACAAAGGCCAATGAATCTGGAAGGGATTATCCATAAAAGATTCGGTCATGCAGACGTTGTCCATTCGCGGTATCCAATAACACTGGCTATACGTTATATATGCAAGTTCCCCGGCCTGCATTATCAGGCCGCTTGATCACGTCTCCGCCTGACTTGATCACTTAATCATTGCGAGCTCAGTGGCGATAGCATCCTGAAGCTTGGTTGAACGCATATTTTACATAACCGTTCGCGACGTGGACATGTCGATAACTAATCGAGCACTGCCTACCATTGGACTTGAATAAATATTCAAGCTACATGACGAGCGACATGTCGTCTTCATGAACCAGTCGGTACAATCCCGAGGATATGCGAGTGAACACAAGTGCCTGTGGCCTCAATTAAATGGGTACCTAAACTTGCAATCTATAAAGTAGGACAAAACTAGCATATATATTTTGCAAGAAGCCTCAGAATTGGCTTGTGATTTTGTGATATCATCATTCCAATATTGTTCCCGTTGTGATTGGCGATGGCAGAGGGGGTGATCTCAAAAAGAAAAGAGAGGGGGGAAGTTCCCTTCGGCTATAGCATCCTTTAACTATTAAGAAACATTATTTAGCTAGCCTAGGTAGGCAACAAAATAACCACTATATCTAAACAAAACCAATAATTCTCAAAGTTGTACCTAAATACTGCCAAGTTAAAGCTTTAGATTTCAACCTGTGACGGTTACTTACATGTGTATTGAGGAATCATGTTCATAGTTTCATCCTAGCACCTCTTAAGCTACCGCGTTTACCCACACCTTGTTCCTGTATGTAGTAATCTAGGTGCGGCTGAAGTAGATTGCCGTGTTTATCTGTTTCAAACTCCCGTTAGCTTCGGGATGCCCTTCTTGACCCTCAGCTCACCGAGTCCTGGAAGGAATACCGGTGCCTTTCCGTCTATACTTTTCCTCCCGATTCCGAAATACTTGGTCACAGCATGACCTAGGCCATACGCTTCCTCTGCTAGATAAATACTGATTTTTTATCATACTCAAAGGCTAAGGACCATCCAATAGGAGCCAAAAATGATAATGATTGCCAACTTGATGTATCAATCCTTCAAGCGATGGGCAGGAGAGAATACTATTGGTAGCATGAATCTAAAAAGAAAAGGAGGGGGGAAAGGGATCTAAGATCTCTGATAAAGTAGCCAACAAGCATTGATACCCATTATCCACACCGCCCTCTAGCCAGTCACTCGAGGCCGAGACGGGTCAGTCCGGTATTGTAAGCAAATAAGTAACTT
Source organism: Camillea tinctor (assembly GCA_022578605.1). NCBI lineage: Eukaryota > Fungi > Ascomycota > Sordariomycetes > Xylariales > Graphostromataceae > Camillea > Camillea tinctor. The sequence goes on along the minus strand of MU394063.1, from coordinate 525,412 downwards.
ACGATAGTTGCTGCCCAATAGCCAACGAGAAGATGCAGGTGCACAGGACAATATCACAAGTCTTGGTAGCTAGGCAGCTAGATTAAGGCACAAGACCACGTGAAAAACTCGGGGAAGTGCGTGTGTGTGCACGGAGTGCGGCTGGAGAGCTCCGGCAGCCTGCATATTAGGAGGAGGGCGGGGTGAATTTGGCTTAGATTATATGCCGGGATTTTTTCTCAGCCAACAAACCCTTCCTTTCCTTTTTTTCTCTCTCCATTTTGGACAAGTAAGGGTGAGATGGAGATTGTTATGTACATAGGTTGCCACAAACATGTAGGTATAAGATCCACGTCGTGTTGATCATCCGTCCACTATCTTTACTATACCCCTCGTCCTGGACCCGTGAATTACCGTGGTGAACTGCATCGGCCCGCCAAAGATGCTCACGAAGGGGAGATAGGGGCGACTTGAGTGTGTAAAAAAGCAGTCGATTTCTTATTCCGAAAAGGTTGATGCCATGATATAATACGCCAGATAAAATAAATTAGATGCATCTCTAACGATCTCGCATTGAAGAGAGGCGCCCTAAAGTCATAGCATATAAGCAAGGGCATCAAGTTCTGACTGTGTTTAAAGACCTGCCCTAGTCCATTAGTTCTATAGATTGCCGGTAGATTTCAAATATGCGGAGGGAGCACGTTTCTCGGCTCCGTATGTTCATTACAGTCTTCGTGGGTTTTCGTGTGCATGTCTAGAGAACCCTGACTGTAATTCGATCAGAAACTGGTTTCAGAATATCATTGTTCTCGTACGATCAACGTTAACTATGAAGAATTGGCAGCTCTTAGCTTTGAAACCTCAACCAGGCCTACTATTCAGGGCATATATGAGATATAACATCTTGTTGTCCCACTAATTGTATATCGTGACATGAAACGGATCATTGTGGTCAACGGTAAACATATATGCATTCGAAGACAATTGGGGTGTTAAATATAACTCTATAATTGAAATAGTGCTGGATGCTTCACATTTATCATTGCTTTTGAACTGTGACTGCAGCGGTGAGGAGTTTAAGGTTTTGCTTTCTTCGTCAGGGGCTTCATTGACCGTGCTAGTTTAGCCCAACACAAATTACCCCTGACGGATACCGCTTGACTCACATGTCCTGGAACATTTGCAGGAGCTGCCGTCGATCTAACATGAAAATCTCAACCCAAGTCAAACACAAATTTACTTACTTCGACAAGATACAATTGGCCACCTAGGTAAGTAACATGTGATAGTTCGTGAAATCCGTAAAAACTCTGTGTTATATCCTGCTTGGTATCTGCCATGCTGGAGTAACGTGGGCATCTGGGACAACCTGTTACTATATAATCAAGTAACAGATTAGCTAGCTAATGTGATAGATCATTCGCCCGATCTTGAAAAGGACTACGATTATGCTGCTAAAAAGGACATAATACTCTAGTGGCCTATAATTCGACAGGATGATTACAACATTTAATTCCTAGCTTGCAACACTGATCAATGTCCTACAACTGTGGCTTTTCGTAAAGCTTGATCAAGTGCAACGCATTGCTAGCTTTTCTTGTGCTTAAAATGAATTATTTTCCCCAAGTTATAGGCATTAAGTGAAGACAGCACCAATTCAAGCTACTTTCGTACCCTTTAGCCAGTTCTCCCACGTTTCGATTCATATTCTCTTCGCGTATAGAAGGAAGTTTAGAAGTTTCACCTTTACGCTACTATATATAATAAATCTGCATTTCTATATTTATCTCCATTGAACTATGTGCTCATTCGTCTAATAGAGAAACCTATCATTCTTGACTTTCAATGGTTTAAGCATATAGTAGACTATAGTGCTGTTACACAAGGTATCCCCTTTACAGGAACTACTAATCACATAGACAGAGCATGGAGTCTAGCGGACATGCAGACGTTAGGGGTTGGTCATACATTTGACGATATTCTCTAGGTTGGCAATTCCTCTTCGGTCCCGGGGATGAGTCAGTTCGAGTTTGGTCGGGTGACATAGCTCAGAACACTCGGGGGGAAACTAAGACACAATATTGGGATTATCCTCCTAGCTTCGCAGGACAACAATGCAGTAGCCGTCAGATATTCCCCTCGGGCGATTTCGGGTGCCTGTGCCTTTGGTACTCTCTCTTTGTTATATGTTGCCGTCATAACTACTCGGAAATGTTTCCGCCTAACTACCTAGGCTTGTCACCCGTGTATTTTATGTAGCAGACCGTGGACAACTCAGACGGCGACTTGCATCTAACTTTGGATATATATTTCTCCAGATGTTCAGTCCGTGATCGCCTTTTTATTATTATCTTCATACCTACACATATCAAGCTCATTCATCATGCCTCGTCATATCGATGCCCTCCCTAAACCGGTGGTAGTGAAGGATAAGAAAGTCATTGTCTTGAGTTTTGGCCGGTATGTTCATTTACGAAACATTCATATCATGGATCAACTATTTCATGAATGCAACTGACTTCTCTCATTGTTAAACATAGCAATGGAACGATGGGTCTAATGCACGCATTGGAGATACTGGGTTACAAACCGTATCACATGAAAACCGTTCTCGAGCATGGCGCCCCTCATCTAAACGTCCTTAACGATGCTGTTCAGGCCAAATACCATGGGAGCGGAAAGCTTTACGGGAAGGAAGAATTCGACAAGTGGTTTGCAGACTACGATGTACGAACGATGATACACATACCTTTTCTCTATAATCCTTTCGACGTCTATGTGCTAACGGTTACGATCTAGGCCATATTAGATGTGTCGAGTTTCTTCGTACAAGAACTAGTGGAGGCTTACCCGGACGCAAAGTTCATCCTGACCTACCGGAATTCCCAAAAATGGGTAGTATCCATAAATAACACCATGCTTAAGATGGTGACTCTCGTCCGTGCTCGGCCATTTGCTATTCTAGCATATATGAGTACGTATATGTTTACGTAGAATTCTGTACCCATATCGCTACGCTATATCCTAACGCCCAGCGAGTACATCTAGATAATTAACCTTATATAAGAGGTGCTAACCGTATTGATTTATAGACTCTTTCATGGCCGCTTGGGTTCGGTTCGGCTGGCTAGCCCCACGACATATTTGGAAGGACAAGCCTCTAGGCACAGATGCTGCTGCTATACAAACCTACCATGACCAGTACGTAAACGCTTAGGTATCGTCTGAACATTCCTTTTCTCACAATATTCACAGCAACGCGCTGGTGAAGAAGCTTGTACCACCCGAGAGACTCCTGGTTGTCAAGTTGGAAGACGGGCTTGGCTGGGAAGAGATCTGCCCCTTTTTAGGACACGAGGCCCCTGAGACTCGATACCCCCGAGGAAACGACCCGAAGGAGTTCGGCAAGCTGCTAAGAGGATACGTAGCAAAAGGTGTTATCCCACTGCTGGGTATTGCCGTGTCAGCTGCTGCGCTGGTGGCACTGCCGGTGCTATCGGGAGCGGGGATGAAATTGGGAAACCTCCTGAAATAAGGGGGGGATACATCCACTGGTGGATGTTCCTAGCTAACTTATACCACTCTAGATAGAACTTTGTAGACATCGCCCCTCTATTTCGGCAAAACTTGTACGACTAGGTATGACGACGGTACGATCATTCAGAAGTAAATGAATACTAGGTAACCTAGTATTTTCTCAGTTACGGTATATTTCAATTCAGTTGTGGATGTGAACTTTATGCACCTAAATAGGTATGAGTTGACGTAGCTGTAAGTGCTAGATCTTTGACCTTCTCTGAGCAAGGAGGAGTATGTATAAGTCATTATCGATTCCTATCCTATCTTATCGGATGCTATGCACGGGCCACATGCGTCATCGGCAAGATTTTGAATTCGACTGCTTAAACTCTTTTTTCTTTCTTTTTTCTTTTATTTGTATAAGTAAATATTTACACACATAATGTTATTCACATCTTCTACTTTGTATACTTGTCGACTATGTTGACAACACAATGGGTGTGCCGACGCTGTATCAGAGAACTGGCACGGCCTTGGAACCGCCAATTCCTTCGATCAGCTAGCACAGGTGAGGTTTTATTAATTTATATTCATGCCAATCTACATCTAAGATTCCCAAACACTATTACTTCTATTACATTACCACTACTACCCAGATGATTTCTTTCTTTCTCTCACTGACTATGATGATGTGAAGATGCAACCAAGAACATCCCCACAGCTTTACTGCGCCGCGCGCAAGGCATCGCCGCAGAGCATGACAAGCTCGCTGCTGCCCTCGAGGCCGACTTCGACACCAAGACGGCGAAGCGCGTAGGAGAACTGTCGCGTGTCACTGCTGCCCTGAGAGAATGGGAAGCAGCCCAGTCCAGCGTTGGCGAGCTCACCGCTCTCCTGAAGTCGCCAGACAAGGAAATGCAACAAATGGCCCATGATGAGTTGGCATTGACCAACGGGAAGCTCGAAACCCTTGCGAATGCCTTATCTGCCTCTCTCACTCCCCGCGACCCCTTCGCCGACATGCCCTGCCTGATCGAGATCCGTCCCGGCCCTGGTGGCATGGAGGGACGTTACTTCGCAGACGCAATCTTTCGCATGTACCGCCAGTATTGTACTCGAGTTGGCATTCCCAACAAGATCCTCAAATACGAAGTTGCCGAAGGCGGAGAGTCCTCCGGCGGCGCAAACGAATCCCCCTTACAGGAAGCGGTAATCGAGGTCCTAGAGGCCGGGGCTTATGACAAGTTCCGTAGCGAGGCGGGCATGCATCGTGTACAACGTGTCCCCTCTACCGAGAAGAGCGGGCGGACGCACACGAGTGCTGTCGCCGTGTGGGTTTTACCATCGTTCCCCGAGAACGAGAACGACATGCCCAACGAAACGAGCTTCAACGATCCGAATAGTATTTTCTACGTCAACCCCCAGGAGGTCAGAGAAGAGAAAATGCGAGCCAGCGGTGCGGGTGGACAGCACGTCAACAAGACGGAGAGTGCTATTCGCCTTACACACGAGCCAACAGGTATTTCCGTGTCGATGCAGGATTCGAGATCTCAGCATCGAAACCGAGAGGCTGCGTGGACACTACTGCGGTCTCGGATAGGCCAGAGAAGACGAGAGGAGCGAGAGGAGCAGGCCATAGCATTAAGGAACAGTGTTCTGAGTAAAGATAAAATCACGCGGGCCGATAAAATTAGAACATACAACTACAGTCAAGATCGGTGTACGGACCACAGAAGCGCATTGGACGTCCATAATCTGCCTGACGTTCTTGAAGGCGGCGAGACATTGGGGAGAATCATGGACAGCGCGAAGGAATGGCTTATTTCGCGAGATGTTGAGGCCCTCATCGCCGAAGAGGAAGCTCTCGCAGCTGCCGATGCGAACCCGGGTAAGAATGGGAAGAAGGCGAAGAAATAACATCTTCCGCCTCAACCGAGACATATCACATGTGATAAATATCTCTACCTATTCCGTACATATCCACCTATTTACATAAATATTATACATACAACATCCGATATAAGATGATACCTAAGACTTAGACTAACATCAGCCAAGGGTTTATGAATCTAGGTCTGAAGAGAACAAAAAAGAAAACAAGAAAAGATATAGATTGTATTATACGTACGTAACATAGATTATGTGAATTGAGATGACTACTAGGGTTTAGGTAAGTGATACTATCTCTATCCTATCCTACTAGGGTACAGTTCCTACGCCGTCTTAACAAGCTTTGTTGCTATACTGTACTAGTATAGATCTGCTCGTATAATCCACACACCACATGGGCTACACTACATAAGGGGCGTAATAAGTATGTACATGATAGAGACCGACACTATCCGGTATTGGGGGTATTTTCGACATTGGGGTCAACGCTACGCTGCATGTGCCAAGCCCACCAAGGCATGTGTTCCTGAAAATGTCTCGATATACAAACCAAAAAAGCCCTCAGGTGTGCAGGACAATCGATGTGGAATTTCGGCTCTTCTGGGGTTCCACCTTATCGGGTTCCCTGGACGATGATGGTGGTCTCCCCTCGTGTTGATCCCCCACTCCTTGTCTGATCGTCCGATTAGCAATGGGTAGCCTGTCCCTTCCCCTCCCTTCCCCATCCATCATTGTGTTGATCTAATAACGGGTAGGTGATGATTATAGCTCGATTATACATATGCATTGACGCTGGGAAATTTGGTTTGTCAGCGATCCGTATTGTTGCGTATATGGTTACCTACTTACAGACTGGTCATAAACAAGACAGCAATGACCCGCGTTTTCCAGGGAGGTTTGATGGTACTTTCATCAACAAGCTGCAGCTCGGGCAGCTTGCCAATTGGCTTTTAAAAAAAACCCCTACCCCCGGACGCGATGCGAAGTCTAGACTGGGAGTAATTGTCCTATCACAAAGGCAGCGAGGATTTAGGAGCTTCCTTGATAGGCAAGGACACCGCCCCGTATCAGTGTCCAGCTTGGAGGCATAGATGGGGCAGACAGACAGGGCACCAGAAAGGCACCAGACATACCCGCTCGTTCGCTCGCTTGCTCACTCGCCTTTCCGGTTTCCCCATTTAGTTATCGAAGCTGAAGCTCGTCTTCTGAGCGCTGTTCTTTCGTCATTCTTCTCATTTCTGCCCACATCACCCCCTGCAACGGCTCAAGCCATGCCCTGTAAATCATTACTCTTATCTAGACCCTGTCTACAACAGTGCGCGGGCTAGCCTGCATCAGGCATGTAGGTATGTAGGGTGACGGCTAGATCGACGTAAGTCGGCAGGATGGCTTTAACCGCGGGAGAGTATAATGACATGTACGGGTGAACTTAGCATGTATAGGTACTCAGATATGAACTCCCAACTCGACGGGATTTCTCAAGCTTTCATTCACTCGTCTCTCTCAGCCACTTATGTAGCTTGGGTGCCCTTCTTCCCCAGTGCCTAGGTAGCTCTAAGTCTTGGAAAAAGCTTGTGTCGGACTTCGATATCACTTGGCATCAATTAGACCCAGCTCAGATTGCTGCTGCTGCTGTGTGGACCTCCAAGTACCGAAGCGAAACACAACGTCGATCGGAAGCCACACTATAGAGGAAAACAATGCGCTGGGCTTCGATTGCCGCCGGACTGTTGTCCGCGACGTCGCTGACGCTGACGGAGGCGCGAAGCTTCAGACATGTCGGCAAGAAAGACCCCAAGACATCCTCGAACCACTACAACTACGTGGCGCACTACCTAGCGACTCGACAGGTGCCCGCCCCCAAGTTCGCTAACGACAACACTACCAGTGAGTTTATCTATGACATAACTCCTCCCTTCTTTCCTCCCTAGCTCTTGAATGGGCGTCCGTGGGTGTAAAACGGTGCACTAACCGCGTTTTCACTTACAGAGTTCTCTGTGAACGGCACGGGCATCCCAGACGTCGACTTCGACGTGGGCGAGTCGTACTCGGGATATCTGCCCATCAGCGACAACCCGAACGATGAGAATGAGCTCTTCTTCTGGTTCTTCCCCAAGAGCGAGAACACGAACACGACCGAGAAGGAGATCCTTCTTTGGCTCAATGGCGGTGTAAGTTCTTGTCTTTCTTGTTTCTTTTCTTATGCTTGAAACGTTCAGAAAGCACCTCCACTCCCCAAGATATAGGTACCTCAAGCACCGCTTATTCTAACGTGATTCTTCTCTCATAACAGCCCGGATGCTCCTCGTTCGAGGGCCTGATCCAGGAGAACGGCCCGTTCATCTGGCAATACGGCACCTACAAGCCGGTGCCGAACCCATGGGCATGGACCCGACTCATTAATGTGGTTTGGGTAGAGCAGCCGATCGGAACCGGCTTCTCGCGGGGCACGGTAACGGCGACGAGCGAGGAGGACGTGGCGGCGCAGTTCCTAGGGTTCTGGAAGAACTTCATCGAGACGTTCACCATGCAAGGGTACAAGGTGTACATCGCGGGCGAGTCGTACGCAGGGCTATACGTGCCATACATCGCGTCGGCCATGCTCGACGCCAACGACACGACGTACTACGACCTCAACGGCATCCTGATCTACGACCCCGTCCTCGGCAACGACGTGGTCCAGTCCTCCACCACCGTCGTGCCCTTCGTCGACTACCACAAGGACCTCATGACCTTCAACGACACCTACAGCGCCTACATCCACGGCCTGCACGACTCGTGCGGCTTCGCCGCCTACAACGACCAGTACCTCACCTACCCGCCCCCCGGACCCCAGCCCTCCAACTACACCGACTCCGTCAGCGACGAGTGCCAGGACCTCTGGAACTCCGTCCTCGACGAGGCCTTCAGCGTGAACCCGTGCTTCGACGTGTACCAAGTGGCCACCACCTGCCCCCTGCTCTGGGACGTGCTCGGCTTCCCGGGTTCGCTATTCTACATCCCCGAGGGCTCGGGGCCCGTGTACTTCGACCGCGCGGACGTGAAGCGCGCGATCCACGCCGACGAGTCGACCGCGTGGGCCGCGTGCGCGAACGGCGACGTCTTCGTCAACGGCACCGACACCTCGGACCCGTCGACGTGGCGCGTGCTCCCGCACGTCATCGACGCCACGCAGAACGTCATCATCGGGCACGGCTCGCTCGACATGATCCTCCTCCCCAACGGGACCCTCCTCAGCATCCAGAACATGACCTGGGGCGGCGCGCTCGGCTTCCAATCCCCGCCCACGGAGCCCTTCTTCGTGCCCTTCCACCACCTCAGCACTGCCGCCGAGATCAACGCCGAGTCCGACCCCCTCGCCCTGTCCACCATGGCGGCCGCCGGCGTCCTGGGCTCCACGCACACCGAGCGCGGGCTCACGTACGTGGGCGTCAACCTCGCCGGACACATGATCCCCCAGTATGCGCCCAGCGCGGCGTTCCGCCATCTGGAGGTTCTGCTGGGCAGGGTCGACGGGCTGAGCTCCACGCAGCCGTTTACCATCGATAGCAGTTACCCGCAGCCGGCGGCGGACACGCTGGGGAATGCGACGGGGCCGGCGACCGGTGAGTAAGAATCATAACTTTTGCTAGAGATCTTGTGTGTGGGTTAATTGAAAGAGAGGGAAGGAAAAGGAAAAAGAAAAAGAAAAAGAGAAAAGTCTTCAACTTCTATTCTTTAATTTTAATTATTTACGTTACACCCTTGCTTCCTGGTTTCTTGTCTACGTTCTCCGCCTTCAGCCTGATACTGGTCATGTAAATATGTATTTCAAGAGTAGTGATCGTATACCCCTCCGGAAGAGAAGGTGTCGTTTCCGCAACGGTGATGAGTCCATCTACCAGGGACGTAACATGTAGTCCAGGGCCATGTTTTGACATACCTATCTCTCTATACACCTTTTCATATACCACATACTCACACAGCTAAACACATACTGACCTAACCCCCAACCCCTTTTCCCTTTCAAAAGTAGCCGGGACCGATTCCACCGACTCTTCCCCCGCGAGCAGCAGCAGCGCTAGCGGGGATAGCCAGAGCAGCGGCTCGCATGCGTTCCCCTCGCTGCTAGTTACTGTTTCCACCGCAGCAGCTGCAATAGTATTATCGTGGTATCGAATCAGTGGATAATGGTATAAGAACAATATAGCATGATATAATGATGATATGATATTATGGGTTATGGATATTTATGCTTTGGGCCCGGTATTTGGAAGGAGGGGGGGTAGGTTAGGGAAATATGAAAATAAAATGGGGGGAAAAAGAAGCAAGGGGGCAGAGCGAGATGGGAGAGATGAATATGAATGACTGGCTAGAGAATACACAAGTGCCTAGGTTAAGTCCCCCACCCCGTTGTATGCATACGCTTGGCGTCATATATGTATTTAAGCCATCACTCTTGGCGGATAGCGGGGACATCTATACATAGCCCCAAGTGGAGCTCATGGTTCAACCTGGTGTCAATCAATCATAGATGGCAAACCAAGATCTACAGACAAGACAAGACAAGACTAGACAGGACAAGACCGTATAATATAAAAATAAGGAAAACATTATATTCCTATTTAATGCATTTTACAAGTGTTTTGACAAAAAAACTAAACTCTACAACCACTCGTGTTTATAACGAGGTGGTCGTTTCGTATAGTGTAAGAGGGGAGTTAATGAGTGTGACAACGCCAGTGATGTCTTCACACACAGAGGCGTGTCCCCTGTGCTTTTTCTCTCTTTCTTTTTTTCTTCGACTTTCCTTTTCCCTTTTCCTTGTCTCATTCCAACTAGGAAAAATAATCATGATAGCTTCCTTTCGAATCAGAACATAGAAATACCCAAAGCCAAGTGCCTCATGATCGTTTTCTTCCCTTTCAAGAAAAAGGAGACCGTCATTGCACACAAAACCCCTCTCTCCTAGGTAGATAAAAAAGTCATCACCTTCCTACCCCAACGCCTTGCTCGTCAAATATCAAAGGGGAAAAAACATGATAGTATAGGATACAACATATATCGCGTGCCGTCGCAAAGTAAGACCGCAAGTGCTGGCTGATATTTTACTGTTCGAAGACACTCTTCCCCTCGCGCCGTCTCAGCTCTCGCAGGACAGCAACGACTCCATTGTTCCGCAGCCGCTCCAAGACAATCCGCATGCCATCTCGAGATTTGATAAGATGGTCATCTGTCTTGTTGGAGGCAATTGACTCAATGCTCCGCTGGATGCGATTGGCACCCCAACCCGAAATCCAACCGCCAAAGCGTCGTGATCCGCCCTCGTCCCCGTTATCGGTGTATGCTAGCACAGAGCGATCTGGCTTCTTGCTGCTGCCCAGGGTTGACCGGTAGGAGAAGGTTGTAGTGACGTAAGTGTTTGGTGATAGCGACCGGGGCATGGCCGCAACAACGGGAGTGGTGGTAGTGATGGGGGTGGAGGTATCGGTGGCAGCAGCATAAGCAGCTTCGCCAGATTCGATATAAGCAGTCGGTGCGGTCTGTTCTGGAGGAGAGGTGGCATAGCGCTGTTGCTCTATGACACTCAAGACACCCGTGAAGTTCAGGTTCCGGCTCTCGGTCTGCATCCACCCCTCCTTGATATCCACAACACTGGTCTCGAGCACATAGCTGGACTTGTCACCAGCTCCACCAGTTACACTCGAAGGCAGCAGTTTCATAACGGCAGAGGGCATGCGACTCTTCTTCAGATGGAGGCGTGTCGTGTGCAGGCGACCGGTGGCGGGGTCGACATGCGACGAGATGGTATCGGTGGACAGCACATGGCTAGAGAAGGGATTGAGCTGGGGCGAATAGTAGCGCAGGAAGAAAGCAAGGGTGACAGTCGGGAAGGGGTGAGAATAAGTGTGATTCGTGGTATGGGTGAGAACCATCTTGACAAGGCAAGACAAGACAAGGCTAGACAAAGACTAGACTTAGACAAGAATGGTGGCGAAAATATAGTAATGGTGTTATTATATCGTAGGTTGTGGGAAGGGGGAGACTATCGTGATCCAGATCGTGATGGAGCTTGTGAGAGAGAGAGAGATGGAAAGAAAGATCTTTAGTCAGGTCAATTTCGGCATCAGGTTGGTCGAGAGTGAATCGGGCACTATGGCTTTGGCTATGGCTATAGTTATGGTAACTATAGTTATTGTAACTATCGTTCGTTGGTGGGCTGGTGGAGAGAGGGTCTGTGTCGGATCGGATGGTATCGTGGAGGGAAAAGAAATGGATATGGTCTTGGCTCTAGAAACACATCATGGAAAGAAAAGCGTTGGTGAGGAGTACCAGGAGATCACCACTCCGTTTCGTGACGTATAGATTAATCAGTAGTAGGTGGTGTGGTGGTCGAACGACAACTACTTTCTCATTGTTAGGTAGAAGGTAAAAGATGTTGGAGGGATTGGGGGGATTGGAGGGACCGAGACACAGAAAAACGTATGATGGGCAAGAATATACCTTAACCTGACGGGGGGTCCCTCCGAGAAAGAGAAAAAGACAGAGAAAAAAAAAAGAAAAGAAGAAAAGAGTGGGACTTCGGATTCATCGGCTGATTATTTCAATTGATCCGACTTGCTGTAACCACTCAATTAGAACATGGAAAGGGTTTGGCTTGACATCACAGCTTCTGATTGGTCTATTCAAATGCGGGGGAAAGCTCAGCCGTTATGGAAGTGGCGAAAGACTTCTCTTTGTGGACCCTCAATTCTTGATAAGATATTCACCAAAGCAGCCTTACTAGGTCTCATAACCTTTTATGCGCATATCAGGTATCCTTGTCGGATCTACACTGCATATCAGATTACACAAACTTCATGTCTTCTTTAGGTGCAAGCATGGATGGCAAAGAAGGAGGTGTATGCAGATACGTCGTTACTCTTGCTAACAGGAACAATAATGATAAAAACTAAGGAATATCTATGCTTCTTTTTCTTTTCCGTTTTTTCTTTTTCTTTTTGTGTTTTAGTAGTCACTTACATATATTTACCAAAGGTACATAGACAGAGGTCACTGTACATGCTAAATTACCTAATATGTACCTTACAGCGCCTCTCAGCACTACACCACAGGGGGTTTCTTAGGTATTACTATAAGTATTTTTGTACTGGCCTGTATCAAAAAGACACCATAAGTACATAGGTACATACAACATCAACTTTCACATGATCACCATCATCAAGCATACAGCAAAAAAAAAAGACATTTAAGTATTGGCAAATAATATAATGGACAAAACCGACCTTTTGTATCCATCATCATTATATGAAAAAAAGGAAACCTATAACTAGCATATAGGTTCTGTTAACCTGGCCCTTTGCTGGGTATCCATCCCCCCTCTACTCGCCTCTTTTACATGACAGTTGGATCCCTCAGGAGTTGAAACCATCAATGTATTCTCTCCTTTCCTGTTCTTCTTTTCCATTGATTCTGATTCTGTGATATATTAACGAATAACCCCCCTCCCGCAAAAAAATTACCTCTAGCGTACTACCTCCTTTAATGCGAGATCAATGACTGTTATGTTGGAAAGGAGGTTTGGGACCCAGGAGTGTCTCGAGATTAGAAGCCCATTCCCTTCCATCACATCTGCCTGTCTGTATATAGTAACGCCCGAACTAGTAGAAAACTGTCTTCCTAGCGCAAAAAGGCGAATTCGCGTGGATAAATTGGAGATGTGATCGCGGATGTGATCAGAACTTGCGAAGAATGCTCGCTGTCCTCCACCAGGGACTCTTGAGAATCCGGAATCTCCTTGGGTTTCTCAAGCACCTCGGGATCCTTGTTCTCGATTTCCTCGTCTAGCGGTTGATCCTCCTGGGCATCGTCATTCTGCGGCCCCTTGTTCTCGTTCTGGTTCGGATTCTGGTTCTGGCTCTGGTTCTTCTTCGGGGATTCTTCCTCCTCATCATCGGAGTCGTTATAGCCAGAGAACTGTAAAAAAGGGACAGAGAGTCAGTAAATCTCCCTCTTGAGTGGTTTTGCTTCCTTTTTTACTGCCTTCGAAACAATGGCCACAGCTATGACGGAGACAACTAAATAGTAGGGGATAGCCTGAATAATAAATCGAAAAAAGAAAGAAAGAAAGAAAGAAAAGAAACCCGAAATCAGACTCACCTGATCCCAGTCAGCCCTCAGTCCCCTACGCAGCCTCCAGATCATTGTTTCCACGAGTCGGGGTTCCATGCTCTGAAACACTGGGTGAGGTATCTCGGCTGGCTTGACTCCCGTAAACGCATCGATAGCCTTCGCGAGTCGTCCCTCTAGCACGTTATACGGCGTCCGGTAGCCGGTGAACTTGATAAACAGAGCTCTAGCTCTGCACATGTAGCTCATCGCCTGCACGACCACGCCAGCGTCGATGCCGGTTGCGATGGTCCAGAAGGTGTTCTTGGCTGCGTACTCGAAGGCCGGGTTCTGTGGTGGAGATGGGGCGTATTAGTCAGTTATTGTTATAGGTATTTGGTGAGTATTTTCTTTTTTCTTTTTTTTTTTTGCCTATTTCTTTTGCTCAACTCTACATAGTAACTCGAGTATTCTTTGCTAGGATTGGGGATTCTGTAGTCTTGAGACGAGCCTAAAGAGGAAAGGGATTTTGGAGGGCGTGGAGGGGGGAGGGGGATAAGGGACAGAGTTGACTGGGAAAATTACTTACATAGCGGTAGCCGTAGGCATCTCCGAGGTCGATGGTTCGACGTGAAGATGGAGGTGCCATCTCGAAAGCCTTCTTGAAGAGCTCGGTGAAACGACGCTCAACTGGTCTGGGGCCGAGATACGAGCATGCCACTTGGAGGGAGATATACAGCTCCTCGATCTCCGAACGGAATATGACGATCTGGTCGTCAGTTTTATACTCGAATCCATGCTTTGGAAGTAGGGAATGTAGATGAGCGAGCTGTCTCATGGGGCTCGGTCGGCCCGAGTTGAAGATGTTGGCATCCATTTTTAGGATATTGGTATATTTACTGGTTTGAGGTTGCAGTTGTGGTGTGGCGACGATAATGAAACCAGGAACAGTGACTCTGCTTGGAAGAAATAATAGGTTGCGAAGAGAAGGAAAAACTAGTTGCAGGTGAAAAGAGATTTGGTAGGGAAGAAAGGCGTTTGAAGAAAGGCGCGTGATTGCTGGCTCCTCAAGGATTCATGAACCTGATTCCTGGACCATTTAGAGAAGGAGCGGCGAGCGGTCGCTCTATACCTGTACAGATATTATATCAAACGGCTTCCAAGTTACATCTTTCCATGCTGGGGAGAATAGAGGGGTTACCTGGTGCGGCACTGTATAAGGCAGAACGATAAGCTACTTCGTATGCTATGGAAGGGTACTTCCAAGACACATGGGATTTTTTTAGGGGGGAATTTCTAAATGTAAAATAATCTCTAGAAAGACTTCAGGGAGACTGGAGATATATCTCAGTCATATGACCAAATATGTTCCCAAAAATAGGGGCACAGCCTGAACAACATCGTCCTGAAGTATTCACGCGAGAACTTCAATATATTTCCAGTATAGGTATTCAACATACTATTATAATGACCATCTAGATAATGTTGTCAGGGGCAATATGGTGGCACTCATATAGGATCACGATATTGTCCTAGATACCTAAAACTAGGTAAATAGATGTCATGTAAGAAGTAGTTCTATTATACGCTAGTCCGTATTGTGAGAAAATATTCTTACTGTGCTATTCACTACCATCGTCGCACCTTCCTTCTTTCATTCCATGGTATTTATATATACCAGACCAAAGGGGGTTAACTCAGGGGCTGCGGGAATCAACAGACAGCAATCTGCTATTATTCACATACTAAATTGTCGCGTGAGTCCCTACCGCCCTAAGAAGGCTTTCTAACCAAAGTACTTGTTTTAGATGTGACTGTTTGCCTTCATATTGAACAAACTGGTGCGTACCTACTCATTTTTTTGATGCTTCTGGTCATTGGGCTGTGCATCATACCTTTGTGTTGGGGCCACTTGATATCCCCTAGACAACACCGGTGGAAATCGCAAAAATCATGGATGATCAAATCTATAATATATACCAGAAGAAATTTTCTATTTGACTAATGTTTAATTCATCTCCTGTGCAGTTTATAGTTGGAAACGTCCTTGTTTGTATAAGGATTACTCCCTAGTCATATATGCTCAGCAATTACACGATATCTTGAACTTAGACGGACTAGCACATCACAAAATTCAATAGTCACAGAAGAAATGAACTCTAATTTTTAGTTTCCTAACCGTTGGGATCATAGTTATCCTGCTCCTTATAGTCCTAGGCCTGACAAAATGCACTACCGCAATCCATATAGACTATCTAGTAATGATGTATCCGAGGAAGTTCAGTGCTTTTTATTCATTCTGGGATGTTTATGATAGAGAATCATCGGCGGAAGTGTCGGTGGTAGCCATGGGCCTATGGTACAAGTTTCTGGGGTTGGGAAAAGGAACAGTTCCTCCCCTAGCCTTCCATAATGTCTCATAAAACTTAGATCAAAACCTTTGCATTGTCAGCACCACCAACTTTCGACAGCGGAGACATATCATGAGAACCCCAGAGGGTATGAAATAGTAGATACTTACTTCCTTCAATGATGAGTTTCTTCATAGAGGACTCAGAGATCTTGAATGGCTTGCCCTTATCATCAGAGGAGCTCCCAACTCTTATCATCATCCAGCCGGCCTATATAAATATTAGCTTCTCTAAACAGGCAAAATTAGGAGAATGGTCGCCCTTCTCACCGGATTCGGTGGGTCATGAACCTGGTAGAACCTGGGTTGGCCCCCAAAAATGTTGTTGATTAGGTTGCCTGCAAACTGCAAATAATCGATGTTCATATCCGGCCCAGACAAGTACTTTTGAACCAATATCGGACGTATTGGCCCATATACACGAGATAATTGTGCGTTGACAGCGGCGTTGTATGCCAATATTTGGGCCCATCCATGAATCAATGCACTGGATGTGACCATGAATAACTGGCATTTACCACGGGTACGTCGTCTAATTGAGCGGTAATAGTGTTGGGAAAATGGTATTATAATCTTGTTAAAGTTTTTAGCAAGTCTGTAGTATTCTTTTTGGTCTTAATTCCATAGGAGGACGTGTAGGAAGGATCTTACCGACTTATTAAAAATTATATTGCCCAATGGAGTGTCTTGTGTTTCCATCCACCGAGGGCAGGCGATAAAAAGCTGCCTTGGGTCGGCCAGAGTCTCGCAACAAATGATCACCTTCTTGGTGAGTAGGTCAAAAATGAAATCATCAACGATGCCTGCGCTAAAATCCTCGAAGTCACGCTCCTCTAAAAATTTCTTTAACACCACTGTTATTTCGTTCTGGACCTCCTCCAGTGTGATGACCATAATTGCCTTATTGGTAGCATCCCGAAGCTATAAAAAAAGGGGGGTGGATAATGATTAACGATTTGGAGTGTTTGTGATAACTGAGCTGGAACTTGGACCTACAAATGCTTCTTCGCCAGAGTAGTTGAATGACTGTAGATCCTCACCAGCATCCCGCACGATATGGATCTGTATTGAACCGAAGGCTGGTATCTTTTCCATTTTTCCCAGTGTCAGCTTTCCCCTTGGTAATGACTGTTGGCAAAGGCAGAAGGACTGTTAAGAGTGCTGATAGATCATAGAAGATAATGCGAAGTTTACTTCACAGAGGCAAAAAGAGAAAAGTGAGATGAAGAAGGATTATAGAATGGGAATTCTGACAGTTGTTAAATGCATGTTAGGCAATCGCTTCTGTCGAGAAATGTGAATGGATGGAGGTTCAACAGCTGTATGTATTCTCGTTGCTGGGAGACTTGGGTGATCAATGGATTCGCTATTGAATAATGGCCAAAGTGAAGAGACAGAACTGAAAAAAGTAAAATGCCAGAGGAACCAACCTCTACACGCGAAGTCTTGACGCGACGCATACCGCTATATGTGCGCACAGCTATGGTGATTTTAAATTAGAGTTTCTTTGACCAGAGAGATTCTAATAATGCTCCAAAGTGTGAACATTGTTCATAGCACCTCCTGTTAGTGAATCTCTACCTAGGTACCTAACTAAGAAAATATTCATGGTGGGGATAAAGAAGTGACTACTTAGACTCCATGGCGCCTGGAGCAGCTGAGAAGACTTCTTCAGCAAGCCATTACCTCAAGGTAGGTTTCAAGGTCCGCAATACTAGCTGCTCCCTCGCTACTGATGGACATCGTTCCTTGGTGAAAGAATGCCTTCGGTGTAACAGGATATCACAGCTAAGTTGTGGCCAATCCTATTATTCACCTCATGGTCACATCTTAGCCCTGAAATCTTGATCCATCCCTTATGTTGTGCTCCATGCTAGGAGTAAATGTGAAGGGTTGACCAGGCCGTCACAAAGATTATCGTCGCGTATGAGGGCGTTCCTAGTGTCACGGGAGCAACGCCCCTAGTCCGTGCACACAGTTTATATACTTAAATTAGCTAGCTTTTCGTAGTTAGCCTGGAGAGGAATCCTAATCCTTTCCTCTCTAGCGCAACAACGTCTAATGATATAGACCCTTACACCTAGGAGCTTAGGTACACACGAGGGGTGTCAAGGGTTAGGAAGGAACGAAGAAAGTTCTCGTATACAAGTAACAGTAACATTCGTAGTTACAGTCTAATTCATCACATAACAACGTATTAACTACCTAAGCACTTGCTTGGTCCCTCGTAATAAGGGGAATATATGAAGGAGCCCGTCTCCTCTCTGCTACATAGATCGATAGTTGAAGAATCAATCTCGTATGTGCCTCCGAACCACCGCCGTATATAAAAGCGATAAATATTATATGGAAGGTCACATGAGAGCCAATGCCCCAAAATGCCGTACTTGAAATGTAACCTTAGAGAAAATATCCATCAAGGCGTAGCTGAGGTCGTGTTTGATTTCTGGAAGGGGAGAGGAAGAAGAGAAGAGCTGAGTCTGATATCTCAACGTTGAAAGGACTTCCAGTCTTGTAGATATCGGTATTCGGTAAGCTCTACCTGAAGCATTCTTCTCGGAAGCTACTGTGTGCGATTTTTTACAAAACTATCAAAGTGACGTAACGGTGATTCCAAACAGAGCTTATATCTGCCTAGGTTGATGATTCAACCCCCTGATTTTCCTCCATACTGTACCAACTTCTGAGGGAGTTGCTAGATGGCAATCATTTCTGTTACTTATAACGTGAATTCAGTATGTCATGTGCCACTCTAACAAACCATCATGACTAAAAAGTGCATAAGTATGATTATTGAAGGCGAGGGGGAGCACATCGTCATCGTAGCTTGCTAAATTATATAAATCTCCTTATACTTTGTCTATTTGGGACCTTCTTGGGACTTATCACCAGTTTTATTTGCACATACGGAATCCCTAGAACAGTTACCTGCTCATCAAGTCCCACAACTTACACTTCCAAAAACCTCTAGCATCGCAATGCCCTCTACTATCCTCCTGGCGGTCATTGCCATGGGGGCTTTTGTTATTGCTTCGCCTCTCCAGAGCACCGATGTCACTACTAGCGTAGACGACGGCTCTGGGGACATACCTCCTACCACCATCTTTAACTCGATCCAAACGATTGAAATGATGAGCTGCAATGTGGACTCGTGCAGAGTCTGGGTCACAGAGGAGACCATTACTTTCCCGAGTGTCGTATCCAGTACCCCCAAGCCTACCGACGCTCAGAGCATCACCGGGGGTATCACCGTTACTCCACTTCCCACTACCGGCCTCCCCTACTAGTCCTTAAAGCTCTGTACCATTTTCTCGGAGTCTTTGGCATATCTCTCTCGAGGGTAGGGGTAACACCACTCAGACCCACATCTAAATCCGTGGCGCTGTCGTCCCCTATTGCGCTATATTACACTTAATAAGAGATATATTCGAGGTTTGGAGGCAGTGAGTCATTCATACAAATTAACAGATATTTTGGGCGATATACGGAGAAGAGTGGGAATGGGAGGTTAGAAGCCAGTGCCAGCATCTCTGACTTGTGAGTAAAATGCTGGTACTGCGCGGTTTGGTGTCAAAAGGGTAACTGTTATTTGTACCTAACTTCAACGTTAAAAAAAAAAAAACAGATGGCCGTAAAAGTTCATACCAATTTTGCGCCTGAGTTAAATTATGAGGTGACCTATGAATTTCCTACCTAAAGAGAAGTCTGACCTAGATCACTCCCTCCCAATGATGCTCTATGCCCAAGGTCGAGGATTCCGATCCACTCGGTCCAATTCAAACACCATGTTATCATAATCCTCCTTATACCCGTATTGTATGTGTACCTCTTCCATCTTCACGATCCCTCCCTCAAGACTGATTGGTTGAAGAATATCACTGTCGCTATTATTGTCGTCGTTAGGTGGGCATGGGGACCTAGATAGCCGCGCCGCGGATATCGTAGTGACGTTGCTTCCTCCGTGGTGCGTTCGCACTTTGCTTGTCACCTCACGCGACAGGCTCTTGATATATTTAACGGGGCATCCAGGCCGACCGTTGGTCCCAGTGGCTTCGCGGACTAGTGCACGTAGCACCGGTATGGTCGCCGCCATTATGGTAGTGGCGATCTCGGCCACCGACCATATCGCCAGGTCGAAGACGTTGCCTACATAATGGCAGGCTATTAGCTCGCAGCTTTATATGAATACCTAGAGGGCCTGACTGAACGTACGGGTGATATCACTTCCTGTAAGGATTTGAAGTTTGGTACACTTAACTATACCTGTCGCACCCGCACTGCAAAAATGTCAAATTGAGGCCGGATACCCAGTAAGGGGTTTTGGTGCTTACAATACGCCCATGCTTAGAGCAATCGAGACACCGACTTTCTCGCTCGTTTTCATCTGCAATTTCGAAATTATAGACCAAGGGAGAAATGCTAAAACGAAGTCTAAGAACGCCGAGTAGGCTAGCATTATTTCTTTTTGTTAATTATCTCTAGTCAGGCTATTCACATCCAGGAAGATGTATACGTACCAGCAGCAGAATAAGTGACCGCGAGAATCGAGTTTCTATCCAAGCAGGTCCCTTCAGTCCCATAAAAGTCCCAACCTTTCCTCGGAGGCTGACATTGCACCCATCGCAGGATCACACTTATGGTGATAAGCAGATTCATGGAGATAATTATATACCAAAGGCCGATTTTCAGTCGACGTCCTGCTATTCTCAGAAGCGTCAAAGCGAACGATGTCTTACTCCATGCAGAACCGAGGAAAAATAGCGTCCCAGCTACCAAGTCCTGGAGCCCTATACCCCGAAACGGTCCAGCGTCGTCGTTTGGCTGTACGGCATGGCTTCCAACGGCCTTCTTCAGGCTCACGGTAACGAGTATACCGGAAGCAAGGAGAAGAAGCTATAATTGAAAGAGCAATTGTTAGTAAATTGGGACTATTCGGTTCGTAGGACTTCGAATACCAACCCAGGACGGGAACAAGACCCAGTCGTCCCACCAAAGCCCTTTGTGCCTCCTAATTTTACAGAAAACCCTGAGGCCTAGGAAGATAGTTGCGAGGGCTATAAGCACCCATATACTTGAATTAGTCCTGCGAATAATGTCGGAAGATTTGGATATTTCCTCCAACGCCACTGTATCGGCCATACTCTGAGACACCGGCTGTCTACCGTGTGAGCATCGAGGAGAAGGAATCCCGCCCTTCAGGTAACCTACGATAGCACGGACATTACAAATCCCATCCGGGCAATATAATCGATATATCGGCGGTCGTGCAACACACAGGCGCAGGCAGGACACCTGGGGGTTTAAAAGGCAATTCTGTCTAACCAGACTCCTAAGCAAGCCACGCCGGCTCTGTATCCCAACCTACAGAACGTCGCATTCGAGCCCGGATCTTGATCCTGAGCGGCCGCCACTGCACAAATCCTCCCCAATGAGGTGCCATATTTGTCATTTGGAGGCCGGTTCTGACCGAATTCGGTAGGTCGTTTCAGTATGATATGCAACGCAACCCTTCAAGAGAGATAATAAATATGCACATACCTAAATAAATAAAAAACCGTGCAGCAGTGATACGGGCTCGGAGCCGAGTATAACGAGCCACGACCAAACACAAAACACCTATTATATTTGGAAAACATTATACCCCCCATGAGCGAAACGCTGCATAGATAACGGTTCGAACGAATGAGAGACTTCGGATGCTGGTTAGTTCGGGCTTTTCCACGTGGTCGATCTGCCAAGACGGTTGACTGCACAGATCATACATATCCGCTCTCTAACGTCTGTCTGTGCACGCATATGAGTGGCGATGAAACCACACGGGGGGTGTGATAGTATCGGCCAGGCCGCTTGAAGGAATGCCTACATACATGGGAGACCTCTGTTTTTGCTACTCTTTCAGTTGAATCACCGTCGCAGCAATGCATCGGTGACGACAGCTTTGAGACGTACTGGGATCGTTTTATATGTGAATGCGACGTAGACGGCTTTTTAGCCGCATGATGATGGGATAAGGTGAGAGGGGGGCGGGGACGAAGATTTATCTATTCAACGGTTGTTAGACTCGATTCGAAAACAAGTCAAATTTGCAGGTCATAAGTAAGAATAATAATAGAGTAGAGTTCTGACCGTCGTGAAGTATCGCAAATACCCCAGTGGTGTTTACGTACCTCCGCCTGGTCAACTTTTATACACCTAATAAACCTGCGATGGACTTATAGAAATAGACCCACGGTCTCTCTAACCAGATATTTGACTAAAACTATTCATTCATATACCTTACATAACTCCCTAAAAGACTAAGTAAGTTCAAGAAACCAAGACAATCTGATTTTATTATGTCGTATTGCATATGCGGAGTCCTTTATTTTCTATATATCATCCACGGGGGTGGCCTGCAATCCTTCCCGCCACTCTGCAATCCTTCACGTTCCCCGTGTTTATGTATGTATCTTGTGTAGCAATTGCCTCTCTATAAATGACCCTCCATCTCCCCCTCGCCTACCCCTAGTCCTCATACCCCCCTACCCTACCTAACCGCAGGCATTCATTCCTACCGGTATACACAGTCGCTTTTATGCCGTTTCATGCGGCTTTTTTTCTTTCCCGCAACGCAAGAAACAAACTCCGGGAGACGTGAACAGGGAATGGGAGAAGAAGATGGATAGGCATATCATCGATTGAGTGATTGGATGAATGATGGACGGCCGGTTAAGCGGACTGGGCCCTGGCCGACCGGTAGAGGTTTCGGTTTCACCGGTAGGAATCGCGCAACGCTACCTACCTGGTTTCGGATCCTGAGATGGGATATTTCTTGTTTTTACGTCTTGGACTATCCGAAGGCAGAGAGAACTCTATAGGGACCTACATATGCAAGGAACCAGGTTTATCTAGCTGCGTGGGTATGTCTACCAAAAAAAGGAGAAAACCCGACATAGTTTATATGTGTGTCCTTATGGGATGTACGGCATATTAGGACCAGGTGTCTCGCACATATATTGTTTCTTGCGCCTGCTGTTTCTCTGACCCGGCTCAACGTCTTGGATTGTTGTTGAATGTTGCGGTATACTCGTCAAGGGGGGAAGAGGTCGATGATTGATATCATACATGCTTAGCAGGCAATGACATAATATGTTCTCAACAGAAATGATCATATTTCCATCAAGGCCCCCTATTGCACCTAGAACAGGCATTGCTAACAAGAATGCCAGCAAGCAGATGTATATCAAACTCTCCTACTTTATGCATCAGTACCAAACTACTCTTACTCTGAGACAACTCTACACATCCTCTATAGCAGAAGATCATGTCACTAACTGTTAAGAGAAGAGTGCTAGATCATGCAGTACATAGCAGTGCTTGCCTATGATAGAATATAATGAGTATTTGATGTATAAGCAACAGTACTAGAAATAATTACACTTCTAGCCTCCTACATAACAATATCGTGACAGGCGGACGTCAAAAAAGTCTGCAATTTCACCAGCCACCAAAGCCACATATCCACCAACCCCTTTTAATTTCCACCATTCGTGATGACCTCATTTATACTAAGAACAGCGCAATAACCATATAAATTAAAAACAAAAGAATTAAGTACGTTGTTAATTTAAGGCTTCTTGTCTCCCTTGATATTTTTTTCATTTTTTTTTCTTTATGTTTACCATAGAAAAATGTCTCATCCAGATATCGATACTCCCAAGCGTGCTGCCGTACGCGGTACCATTCATTATCTTAAACAAACTGGTTAATTAGGCCGCAAAAGCAATACCCAAAAGCGTGTTTATGAAACATTCAGCCTTTCGGAACGTACAAGTCACTCCATTATCCATACCAAGCAAAAACGCGAAGAAAATTCTAATCTAAATACTTTTAATGCCCCTAAATCCAAATCCGAGACCTCCGATACCTCTACTCCTTGTACGGACCCTAATTCTCGTCGTTTCCATAACGACCCTCGCTTTTTAAACCCTCGCAGACGACGTCGTCTTTTAAATAAGGAGAACTAATAAGCGTGTGATAACCTATTGCAAAAAGAGGGAGAAACACAGTGGAATATACGGCATCTTAGTTGGCAATCTCTTGCAAATAACGCTAAAATAAACAAACCGCTTTCAACTAAAACTATACGCCGCCGACTAGGAGATCTAAGGTATTACTCTCGCGCGGATACAGTAAAAGAGACCCTTACGCTATTTACAGCAAAAGCAAGGCTTAAAGCGGCGCATCGTGAAAAGAGCCTTAGTTATTGGTAGGATAAGGAATGGAGACACAGCGTAATCTCTCTTAATAAGATACATTTTGGCTTTCTTCCGCAGTCCTCTAGCCGTGTAATTCGCAAGGCTAGCGAGAAAAATGACTGGTATACTGTTAATCCTACAGATATAAAAAAGACGAAAAAGCAACGGCAAGAGGAAAAAAAAAAGAGAATTAAGAAGGGCCAGCCAGCCTTATGTCATGCTGTGGGTATCGTGAGCTACGATTTTATCTCTCCTTTATACTGGTATAAAATGGAAAACAATGTGAATGGAAAAATCAGCGCCTAAAAGTACGTAAAAGCGTTAAAATTCCTATTGCCTCACATTAAAGCCCATTTTGGCTCGAGATCGTAGGTATTACTTGAAGATAGAGACTCGTCTCATAGCACTCGCAAAAATAGTTACGCTTATAAGTGAAAAAAAGACCATAGAATTCACTCAATTCACACGCCTCCTAGTAGTCCAAAGTTGAATTTCATCGAAAATACAGTCAGGCGTATAAAAACCTATTTAAAAAACCATTCATACGCAACTATTCAAGAAACTAAACAACTAATTAAAGAAAAATGGTATAATGGCTTGAAGACAGAGCTTATTAATGAAAACATCGATAGCATGCCCAAACGATGAGATAATGTAATAAGGACTCAAAGCCAGCAAATAGCTTATTAGAAGACTCCAAAACAATTTTTATTAATTTTTTTCCATCAAAATTGAGTGCATTATGGTTGTCTAAAGTTGTAGTGTTGTCGCAGATGTAATAAGGGTGGGTAGGTGGGGTGGCTGGTGAAATTGCAGACTTTTTTGACGTCCGCCCGCGTGATTAATAAAGTTGATTCTTATGAGTTTAACGAAAGACTAAGAACTAAAGTATTTATAACTATTGCGGCTACATTATAGCCGAAAACAACGCAACAACAACGCAACAATAAATAATAATTA
The DNA here is from genome assembly GCA_022578605.1 of Camillea tinctor. Lineage (NCBI taxonomy): Eukaryota > Fungi > Ascomycota > Sordariomycetes > Xylariales > Graphostromataceae > Camillea > Camillea tinctor. The sequence goes on along the minus strand of MU394063.1, from coordinate 500,329 downwards.
ACTGTAATAAATCTATGTTTATTTTCCGTTATTTTACGTGTTGGTTATCCAGCCCTTATAACTAATAAATAACACAAATATAATAAGTAAAACACCTTTGCCCTTTATTCATCTCATTACCACTTACCACCGCACTACTAAAATTGAAAATTACCTCCCGTCAACCTTTCGCGATAAAAGGCATATGAAATGAAACACCGATATATCACACATGTTGTCACAATTTCCACCTCTGCAGCCCTTAAGTTGCGTTACGTTGCGTTTATCTTGTGCCAGGTACCCTCCCTCGCTATACTCAGCAAATAGTCCCCCATTCTCAAATCTTCCAATTTTTCTTTTCTCAACCCTGGACCCAACATCCGCATCTCACGACTCTTCTTCCCCAGCCGCCACGAGTCCTAGACGGTCCTCGATAATCGGCACGATAGCAGACCACTCCATCATCGCGCCGTCTCCCACATCGCCGCACACGAGGGTCTTCTGCTGCGGGCGGAGCACCTCGAACCAGCCCTCGGTCCTGCGGCCGGCATCTGCTGTTTCTCCCGACGGTTCGTTCTCGTTCGCGCCACCGGACGAGATGGTGGAGTTTACGCCCCACTCCTGCTCTAGCACGCGCAGGTGCTTCGCGGTGACGGGGTGACGCCACATAGCGGTGTTCATGGCTGTAAACCAGTGAGAGAGTAGTTAGTAAGAGGACAGGGGAAATGGATGTGGTTTTGAATCCTTGAGGGGAAAAGGAACAGAAGAAGAAGGGGGAAAAGGGGGGGGTTAGATCCTCACCAGGCGCAACAACAATCCTCTTCTTCTCCTTGCTGCCGCCCCCCTCGCCCTCCTCCACATCCGCATCGAGCTCCCCCCACGCATCCCACGCGCGCACCACATTAGTCAGTAGCCCGTCGGCGAACCCGCCGGCGATCTTGGCCATGGTGTTCGCGCTTAGGGGCGCGATGACGAGCAGGTGCGCCCAGCGGCGCAGCTCGATGTGCAGCACGCCGTCGCCGCGCTTCCAGGGCTCGCGCCACTCGTCGGCGTCGGCGTAGACGCCGTCTACGCCCGGGAGCGCGTGCAGGGCCGACACGGTGGGCTGCTCGGCGGACTGGCCGGCGAGGAAGCGCGTCGCGTAGGGGGTCAGGAGAAGCCGGATGGAGAGGGTGGAGGGGGGGTGCCGCGAGGTTAGGGCCTGCACGATGAGGGGCAGCTTGATGGTGGCGACGCTGCCGCTGGCGGCGAGTAGGAGGTGCTTCTTGCCATCGTGCAGGGAGGCTGTGAGGCTCGCGAGGGAATTTTGGCGGCGCCGGAGGTGGTGGGTGTCGTGGTTGGGGGAGATGGATTGGAGCATTTTGGGGGGTGTGGTTATTCTGGTGATGCAATGGGTGGAGTATTTAGATTTGGTAAAGATATACGAAATGGGACTGGTAAAAAAAAAGGTAATAGTAATAGTGTTGAATATTAAGTTAGGGGTCCAGAGAGTGGATAAGGAGTATAAGGAGTATAAAGAGTATTAGGATATCGATATGGCTTAGGTAAGATACGTAAGTATAAGTCTTTTAAGTAAAGTATATTCGTATTTTAATAACACTAATTGGAGAAAACATGTGAAGCTGATAAGTTATGTAACCTAAGCTTAATAACTCAAGGTTTCCGTGGTCATGATGGGATATGAATGTCAAATCTAACTCACAATAGGAGAGGGACCCTGCCAAGATATATCCCCTTAACAAAGGACGAGATCGGAGTCTGTCCATGCAGAGGATCCCAGGAACACCTCCCCTTGTTATCTGATTAGTGTCAAGTCACGAGATGGTCAAGTGAAGAAGTTCGGATCTAGTTTCCTTTGTAGTCCATAGCGGGGAAATCAATAGGAAGAAAACCGGAGGGGCCGGGGAATAAGCTGTTTTGTAGATTGAGATGGCAAAAAGGTATGATGCTGATGATGATGGGGGAAACACTATAAAACTGACCACCCAATCTCTGAGATCTGGTGGTCAAGCGTCATACCACCCAGACTAGGTTGCTGACTTATACCTATAGTCACCTATCACAAAAGAAGGTGGTGACACTGCGACTGGGATCACTAAACTTATAAGCTTCAAGGTGACGTAAAATAGTTGGTTGGGGTGCTACCTAGGTAGGTACCTAATCCAGGGTATACCCAGGTATTCAGTTTAACGGTCTACCCCGCTGTCGTATGTTGTTAGAGGGTTCGGAGGAGGGCAGGTGCAGCGGGAGATTGAAGGAAGAGATAAAAGCTCAGCGTCGGCTCTACAAAAGAAATCGGGGTTCTCTGCCACTTTTCATTGGAGTGCGGGGTTATCGAGGTGAAGTGGAGAGCCGTGAAAATGCGCTCTGGTTGTGATTGGCTGTAATTATAGCTGTGCCCCTACCCCCACTACAAGGCTAGGAAAGCTTACCTTGGCTGGGGTACTAGAATGCCCTGTCTTGCCTATGCTACCTGCTGTTCACAAGCTAAACGGTCTGGTTGGCTAGTGGCATGTTTTGTAATCAATTCTTTTTTACATCATCCAACTTGATCCAATCCAATCCCATTTGTTGACCTTTTAGAGCCATTAAAAAAATCCATTAAGCAACAAAGACCTTCTTTACCTGAGATATCTGCGTTGATAACTAGGTTTAGTACATCATCATCATGTTCTCAAGACCTCTCATCTCTGCCGTAAGTATACCTCTCTACCTCCTGCAAAAAGCCAATATGACACTCAAAATAAGTCAATTCTTTATTTACTTACTTTTCCTCGTCGCATAGGGTTTCCGGCAAGCTGCCCGTCCCATGATGGGAGCCCGCCTACCTTTCAACCGACCAGCACCTTTCCTGTCTGCCTTCCAGCAGCGTTTGCTGTCTGACGCAACAAGACAAGCTATCGAGAAGGCCGTTGCCTCTGCCCCTGTCGTACTGTTCATGAAGGGCACCCCCGAGATGCCTCAGTGCGGGTTCTCGCGAGCCAGCATCCAGATTCTCGGCCTGCAGGGTGTTGACCCTACCAAGTTCGCTGCTTTCAACGTACTTGAGGATGATGAGCTACGGTCAGGTACGTGGGATACGGTTCTATCCAGCAATTTGAAAGGGGAGGGAAGAGAAGGATAGAAAAAGGGATGCTAATAACTCTTCTACTGCAGGCATCAAGGAATTTTCTGACTGGCCTACCATCCCCCAGCTCTATCTCGACAAGGAGTTCATCGGTGGCTGCGATATCCTTGTTTCCATGCACCAGGACGGCTCGCTGACCAAGATGCTCGAGGAGAAGGGTGTGGTAGCGCCCCCAGATACGGGGTCAGGATCTGAATAAGGAATCAAAAGAAAATAAAACGAGATAAAGATAAATAAACGTCGAGACAGGGAAATACAGCTCGGGGAAGAACAGAGACTGTATATAACGTTGGACAGAAAAACTGCGCGACATGGCTATGACAACTGTATGATTTCAATATAGAGACAGGGGCTGGATGCGTGTGTGTATTATAATGCTACTACCCAAGCAGAGTTTATGTGGTTCTCAGTGCATCAGCCCAAGAAAGGAGAAGGGTGAGATGGGGATTAATGAAATATAGAGCTGAATTACTTCTCGCAATCTCACCTTATCTTACAATGATTATATATCAAGTCCTAGGGAAGTCTTTAATGGATATAAAATAAGATGTCCTATGATCTCCCTAACCTACCCCTATTCCAGCCCCTATTTCTTCCGCATCTCAGTATGATTACATATACATACCATACATCACCCCCTTTCTTCTCCTGGCCTCCCTCGTCCAACCTCATACTCCTCACAACGGATACGCCCCTCCATCCCCCCTCATATCACTCCCCGCGGACCACACCCCCACCCCCTCGACCGCATCGACACTCCACCTAATAATCTGCCCTCTCCCAAACACCGCCCTCCCCACCCCCGTCACCACCTCAACCTCGTGCCCCAGCTTCCTCAGCCCCTCCACCGTCTCCGCCGCCATACCCTCCTCAACCAGCACCTTCATCCCCATCTCCCCCTCCCCGCCCTTCACCCCGGGACTAATACACACCCGCGGCGCATCAAGCGCCTGCTGCGGACTCAGCCGCCCGACCACCTGGCCGAGAAGCACCTGCACGTGGCCCTGGGGCTGCATGAACCCGCCCATAACGCCAAACACGCTGTGCAAGCTGCCATCGTGCAAATTCGTGACCGCGGCGGGGATGATGGTGTGGTAGGGCCTCTTGCGGGGGGCCAGGGCATTCGGGTGCGTTTCCTGCAGCGCGAAGTTCGCGCCCCGGTTCTGCAGCGTAAACCCGCACCCGCGCGGCACGATGCACGTCCCGAACCCGCCGTAGTTGCTGTTGATGAAGCTCACCGCGCTGCCCGCGCCGTCCGACACCGCGAAGTACACCGTGTCGCTGCTGCGCAGCGCGGGGGACCCGTGCTCGGGCGCCGCGGGCTGCGCGCGCGACGCGCAGAACAGCGAGGCCCGCGAGGCCAGGTACGAGGGCGACAGCAGCGCCGCGGAGGGCACGCGCTCCACGCCCGGGTCCGCCACGAACCACGTCGCGTCCGCGAAGGCGATGCGCAGCGCCTCGATGATGGCGTGCAGGTAAGGGGCGGAGTTGAAGTCCCCCGGCGCGAAGGTGGGTATTGCGCCCGCCTTCTCGAGCTCCTGGATGATGCCCAGGGCCATGAGCGCGACGATGCCCTGCCCGTTGGGCGGGTGCTCCCAGAGCTCGAGCCCGAGGTCCTGGTCCTTATCTCCATCTGCCACTGCGTCTTTGAGCAGCGCGCGAATGCCCTGGCCCCGGAACGGCAGGCTGATGGGCTCGACGGGCTCGCTGCCCGTGGCGAGGTGGTGGGCGAGGTCGTCGACGGAGAGGAGCCCGCCGAGAGATTGGACTACCTCGACGAGGGCTTCGGCTACGCGCCCTGAGTAGAACCCTTTCTTGCCCTCGGTGGCGACCGCGCGGAAGGTGGCGGCGAGGGCTGGGTTGCGCATTATTTCGCCGGCGCGCGGGGCCCGGACGCCGTCAGGGGCGGAGGGGTCCGCTTTCAAGATCTCCCGGAAGTTGGGCGAGGCGGCGCGGATTTGGGCCTCGGAGCGGTCCCACTATCATAGCCAGTTAGCTTCTTTTTTTCCCCTTTCTTCTCTATTTCCTTCATAGTTATTCTAGTCTCATTTCTCCCATTTACCCCCTCTCTTTCCGACAAGATTGGTTCGAGAAAACCAAATATAAAAGGATAGAAGTGAAAAGGCCAGGGGAGAAATCGAAAAGGGAAAAAAGGGGGGAGGAAGCTCTCAACGTACAGAAAACGCAACCACCTCCGAAACCGGAAACCCCTTCTCGCCGAGCTCAATAGCCGGGGCCAAGATCCTCGCCATATCGACCTTCCCGCTACCGAAGCGCTCCACGGCGTCGCACCACCCCGCCGCGGCCCCGGGCACCGTGACCGCGTGCACGCTATCCATGGGGATGCTGGCGGCTTCGGGGCCGAGCGCGCGGCGCATCGCCTCGAGCGTGTAGGCGGCGCCCGAGCGGCCCGAGCCGTTGAGCGCGGACACTTTCCGCGTGGCCGCGTCGTAGAACAGGCAGAACATGTCGCCGCCGATGCCGGTGGAGCAGGGCTCCGTCATGTTTAAGCCGGCGGCTGTGGGGGGTCGTTAGTGGGGACCATGCGTTTTGTTCAAAAAGGGGGGTTCTACGAGAGAAATGAAGGATGGGTGTAAGAGAAGGGAAGAGAGGGTAGCTTACCAACGGCTACAGCTGCGTCCTATACACATATTAGTTAGTTCGCGACGATGCCTTGACGGTAATAGACCTTATAATATATATAAAAAGGGAAAGAATAAAAAGGAAAAAGAGACAAAACTTACAACGCAGTTCCCGCCCGCCTCGAGGATCTCGATGCCGCACTTCGCGGCCAGGGGCTGCGTGCAGGAGACGATGCCCTTGGTGCTGTGGACGACGCTGCGGCGCGAGGGGTGCTCCATGAAGCTCCGCGCGGCCGTGGCCGAGGGGAACACGGACGGGGTCGTGAGCGGCATTCTCAACGACGACGACGATCGTATTTCGTATTGGGATTATATCTTTGAGCCGGTGTACTCTTACTGACCTAACTGATATGAGATGCCAATATCGAGAAGGGTGGTTTTGGTGATAGGGACTTATTAAATATATACGAGAGTAGAAAGGAGTACTGATGTAGCAAGTTGCGAGGTAAGTAAGTAGGTAGCGACAATCAACGGTACTCTCATGCTACTACACAGACACAATGCTACCACTACTTACTAAATAGGTGAACAAGGGTGTGTCGCGAGTGGGTATTCGAAACGGTAAACAAAACGATCGGGATAGCGCGCGGGGTAGATAGGTATACACCAACCGGAAAGTCGTATCTATTATAGTCGAGGTTATACAAAACGAAAACCAGATTTATTGGTTATAGGAAAATAAACAAATAACTATATCAAGGCATTTAGGGTACAACATAATATAACTGGCAAACCCTCTTTTCCTCCCCCCTCCTCCTTCGGAAAATGATCACGATGACTCAATCAGGAGTTATCGTGAGATTACTAGCTATACAGATTTATAGAGGGGACTCAAGCTTTCCTCGGTAAACTAAACGCTTGGCCCGATGGTGTAAGTCAGTTGTGAAGTAGTGAGTAGGTAAGTGTTACGAGAGGGCGCGGGATAGCTCCCGAGTTGTGATTTGAACAATTAAAAAAAAAAGAATTTGGAGTACAGAAGTTAAGTTCATCTCTTGAGCTATAGTGTCCGGTATTCAGGGAAAATATGTCGAGGTAAATACAAACGAATGCCAACTGCTCAATAATCGCCTCTTTACTTTAACTATCTCCATCTTATTCAAACATCTAACACTAATATCCTCTTCCCGCCCTATGTCCCCCCCCCCCTTTTCTGTATATCAATATACCTAGGTAGGTAGCCAACCATTCGTGTCAACGTAGGACTTGACACACTGACCTGTAATAGGAAGGGAAAATAAATAGATAATGATGGCTACATGAGCGAGCAATTAACCACCTTGTACTCGCCACCAAGCAAGTAACCTCCCTAATGAATGGGCCTAGGTCAGGTCTAGTCCATAGGTTGTGCCCCCTATATCGGACCGGTCCAACGGCAAAAACTCGCCCCTGCGGAACCGTCCGAACTTCTCGATCTGGAAGCCAACCCAACCAGCCAGCACCGGGTTCTAGGTTAGTTTAGTTAGCTACTAACTACCTAACCTACAATTCCCGACAAGTGCGGACACAAAATGTAAACCACCTTCGATATATAGCCTACCTACCTAGGTTATAAAAAAAGCTGGATTGATGCATGTTGGACATTAAATTATAGCTTATAATCGACTTATACTTATTAGATCTATGGTTCGACAAACCTATTAGCATGCCCAAATATCTCACATCAAGTTGCACGTAAAGTTACACACGTGAGAGGAATAACCTCGGGAGGCTGCTCAAGTATAGGAACATAGATGGACGGGAGGTAGGCATCTTACATATAACACCAAACTCGCTGTTGTACCTGTGAATCCTTCTTACAGAATAGCAGTCGCATATAGCCTGGATAAGCCGGTAACTAACACCATAATATATGTAAGTACCTAGATAGACCATAATCAATCAATCACACTACAAATCGAAGCTCTCACGTTTCACGGGATCCATGTTTGGGGGTTTATTAATAAAGTATCATTACACACCGATTCTTTCTATAAAGAAAAGGAGATAAAGTAAATAAGAAGGGGTAGAAAGTAAGAAAAAAAAGTAGTAGTAGTAGTAGTAGTAATAGTACACTACGTAAAGTACGCGAGAAGTAATTTACCTAGTCCATGCCATGCAAAAACAACAGGAACACAGAACCCCCCCGCCATGCAGAAAAAAAAAAACTTCAGACTGGCTCGCAGACCAAACTGGGCCATTAACTCATCATCCCCTTTCCCTACCCCTTATCCCCTTGATTTCCGTAGAAAAACCGCACAGAGAAAAAAAAAGTCTCAAACGCCTCTTCTCCCCTGGAGAAAATACAATCAGTCATGAATCCTTCCTTGCCTTCTCTGCAACTCCCTTCCTTTCTTGATATGTGTGCGCATGCTCCCTATCTCCCCTCCTCCCTTTCCATTATGCCATATATGCAATCGCCAGTCCGGCGGGTTGTGAAATACAAGAGAAAAGAACAAATTAGAAAAGAAGCCGCCCTTTTTATGCCCGTGTCCATATGCCATGTGCCATGCGATGCAATTTGTAATAGAATGCCGCCTTATTTTTTTTGTTTCAATTCGTATGCTCGCAATGAAATGTAATCCATTTATTCAGGGAAGAAAACACGACAAAGTCCAGAGTATCGTGTCGCATCGCAATAAGCGATCGAAATACCACTCTCGAGAGTGTGTATGTGTAGGTATCAAGTTTTCATATAGAAATCCCCCTTTTGGGAGATACAATCTAGGTGACCTGTAAGGGACGACAGAGTGTCGATCGGATATGATAGGTGTAATCGAAATACAAGGAGTGAAACCAGCCACCAAGCTCAGAATCGACTCGAGATGTCATAACCATTAACAGTTCACAATGATCTATCAAGAATAGGCGTCAGAAGTGATGATGTTCTTTTTCTCGTCCGTCGCCGTGGTTATTATACAGAAGCCGATCCTGTTTGTATTAGTGAAGACTCCAAACAACTAGGTTCGATTTTCCGATGGAAGTAGTTTACTTCCAATTATCGTGATACCAGGTCATTCGGGTCGTGTCGGAAGGTACACTGATCACCTTTGGCACACTGTCCCTTAGCCCAAAATGTACAAGGTTTGGTTCCAATGAGGGAACGATTGATACCCTTGTGGTCCTTAGCTGCCCGGTGAAATTCCTTACGGCTATTTCGGTCAGCATTATTATCCCTATTGCTTTGTCCATTTTGTGTCTGCTGCGACCGCTGAGGTGGGGTACCGAAAGGTGGTGGGCCTTCATAAGATACAGAATCATACTGTGTACCATATGACTGTGCTTGGTTCTGTGCCCATGCCTGCCAGTAGTCATAATTTGAAGCTTGTGTCTGGGACGGCTGGGCTGCTGGGGCTGCCGGGGCTGCCTGACTAGATTGGCCTAGGGCAGCTAGGAGACTATGGAGGTTGGTGGTGTCAGGCTGCACGGGTGCCGGTGCGGGTTGAGGAGTATGTTGGGCGATCTGACTGCCTTGCAAGGCCTGGACCTGCTGTAAAATAGCAGCGTATTGGTCAGGGACCTGCTGTGAGGCTTGTGAATAAGACTGGTACGAGCCTTGCTGCTGCGCCTGAGATTGAGCTGGTACTTGGTAAGGTGCATACGCCGAAGTTTGAGCGGTCGTTTGGGCGACCTGGGCACCAGCGAGTTGACGCGCATATTCCTCAGCCAGTCTGATAGCTGCATTCTTCTCAGATTCCTTTGCTTTGTTCGCAATATCAGCATTTCGACCTGCATGCCACTCCTGGACACGCTCAGGATTCGATTGCAGCCACTTTGGGGGTTCTGTCGGAGGGAATGGTAGATCCTTCATCTCAGCGACAACAGCTTCAATGGCATCATGTGCTTGCTGCACCTTGGGATCAGAGTACTTGGGACTCTTGTCAGGCAATGAATCAGCTGGGTCATAGGGATCCGAGTCGCCATAGTTCTTGACCTTGTCTGAGTTCAGCAGGGCCAGAACCTCAGCGTCGCGCTCCTCCTGGGTCATGATGCGTTGGGCACTTCTGGAACGAGACGATACCGGGTTGGAAGATGAGTCTCCAAGTTGGTGTGACGATTGCGAGGCTGACTTTGAAGCAATGCCAAGGCGCTGAAGTCCAAACTGTAGGGCAGCAGCAGTTCCTAATTGCCTCACTTCAGTGCAACGTTGGTGGGCTTCTTGGAATGAGCTATCGGATGGGGGTCCAGCGATCTTCGGTTGCATGAATATATCGGCATTTTTACCGGTAGGAGACTTGGGCGTTTCCGGAATTTCCGACAAGGTAGTGTAGACAGCTACCAACTCATGGTTCTCATGATCTTCCATAACTTTCTTCTGTTCCGACTGGGCCTCTCGTATGCCTCCACGACGCAAAAACGCCTTCTCCCGCTGGCTGGCGTCCAAGACAGCTAAATTTATTGGCTGCAGCTCGGCCCAAGGATTGAGTTCGGCATCCTTGGGCCTTCCATCGTCGTCGTCGTCATCCTCTTGAATAGTTCGCTGCATTTTGAGCATCTGTCCTTCGGATCGGTTATCCCGTGCGTCTCGGACCATACTATCAGCCCGTCCTTCATCCTCGGCCGAGTCATGCTCAAGAATTCTGTATTCAGCTAGTTCATCATCCGGTTTCCATGTAACACGGAGTCCTCGTCGCGCTTCTTTACGCAGCCTGCGCGCCTTCTCTTCGGCGGTCTCGGGAGCCTTTGCTGGTTCCTCACGCAGTTTCGGCTTTTCAGCTGGCTTGGCTATCTCAGCTAGGAGCCCGCTAATAGTTGAAGTCGCAGATGGTTGTGTTTCCGGTTTCTTTGCGGGTGCCTTTGGAGGAATCCGTGACTTTCCGAGTAGCAATGACCCGGAAGGTCGAGGACGGGGCTGGGTGTTCGTTGCTGTGGGATTCTGTGACGTTGTGGAGCTCGTAGAAGAAGCTGAGGGGGCCTTGGTAGTTGCTGGAGCGCCAGTGGCGCCTTCAACAGCGACTTTCTTAGGGGCACGCGACTCAGCATCATCATCTCTTGGTCTTTTAGAAGGCGAAGCGTTAGGTTTAGCAGCTCCGTTGGTGACTTTTCTTGCGGACCCTAGGCCAGAGTAGTCGATTGGCTGTATCTTCTTTGGCTCAGGGGCTGCTTTTTTCAGAAGCGATCCGGTTTTAGGTGTTGGCACCTTAATAGAAGGACCTGTGGTCTTGGTACCAAGTGCAATCTTTTTGGGAGCACTCGGCTGGTCCTTCTTCGTATCATTTGATGCATCTCGCTGCTTGGCTGACTGCTGGTCGGCATTGGCGAAAATCTGGTTCATGTACTTCTTGCCTTCTTCGTCGAGATCATTGAAGTACTTGCTGCGGACTTTATCCATCTTAAGCGTCTTGGTCAAGCTTTCTCCTCTCAATTTGATCCTTGACATGAACTTGAGGATTGTTTTCGCAAACGGGCTATTGTAATCCTTGGCTGCCAATTGTACCCGCAATACGTTGACCAGAATCACGATCAGCTTCTCATTCCCTCCCATATTTCTGATTAGAAATTCATCACCATATCCGAGCGCCGTCTCTGCCGCTGTCCAGATCAATTTGTATTGACGGGTCAATTCCTCCTGAAGAGGTGGTAGGACGCTTTTCTTGCCATTTTCTTGTGCGGATTCGATCCTCTTTCTCAGCTCTTTGGCCTCAGCCCATAACTTTGCGACGTAATCTCCGAAAGAATGAATAACTTCCTGGTCCCTGCGAGGGTTTTTAGGGTCTCGGTAGACAATCTTGACAACGTCAAACTCTACACCTTTCTCAGGATCATCTGGGCGCTTTTGTGCCGACATTATCTAGGATAGTAGATTAGCAGAGCCCCCCCAAAAAACACCCAATGTGCATATGCTTCTGTTAAAATAAGTGGGATAGGTGTGCGGGTGATTGAGCAAGTAAATACTCTAGAGTATATATGTATCCACAGCGAGTGTTTATGTGTTTATGTATTGATGGTGGGGTAACGACTATGTTCAATTCAAGCGGGAAAAAATGCGCAAAGGACGGGAAAGCATAAGTAGAAAATAAGGGACTCCGGTGAAGTGTGGCGGGTGAAGCATGCGGGATTGTATTTTTGGTTTTCAGATAGAAGATAACTTACTAATTGTGCTTGGCGATCCTGCTCGCTGAGTTCGTCTTCGTTGCTGCTAGCATCCGTGTTGTCTGTAGATGAATCAACCTGGGAGGTTTTACGTTTGGCTCCTCTTTTGGGTTGAGTTGTATTATCCGACTTGAGAACTAAACAAATAAGTGAGTACACGGATTCATATCGGGGGTTAGAATTGGTATAGGCTTACTGCCATTCCTTCCAGTCAGCTCAACCATCTCTTTCTCCAGGCTTTGCATATCGAGCATGAGCTTCTTCTGCTCTGATTCAGAATTGTTGCCAGCATTTAATTGCCCTTGCATTTCGTTGTAATTCCTCTGGATTTCGCAAGGGAGTTGGCCCGCACGATCTGGGAGCAGAGGGGTTCCACTTGTGTTGTGTTTGGCAATGTATTCGTACTTCCTCTCTCTACGAACAGGACGATACCTGCCAGGGACAGTTCCAACAAGCAGATTTGGACAACCTTGAACAGTCGCCCATCCTTGTTCTGGGATTGTCTGGGCATTATGGGGTGCGTCTAAGGATTGTGTTTTCGGTGCAGCTAGTGAAGGGTTAATGTCGGGTTCCGGCCGCGATACCTGAGTGACAACAGGCTGCGGCCCCGAAGAAACATTAGGGTTTGCATGCGAAGCTGCTGTAGCGGGTGCCTGGGGATTAGCTGTGTGCTTAATCTGGAACTGGGGTAATGGCACTCCTTGTCCGCTACTGCTCGGAGACTGTCTATTCGGTGCTGCCGCAGGACTCCTGCTAACCGGCATATGTTGAGCAAACTGCATTGGTGTCTGATGTTGATAACCTTGCGGCGGAAAGGCAGGAACGGGTTGGGGCGAGGCTATCGCCATGTTCCCGTAAGATGGAGTAGCGGATTCTTGTCGGCTCGGTGGAAAGTTCTGCTGTACTATGTACTGATTTGTCTGGGGATGAGCTTGGGGATGAACAGGCGGCTGTCTGATAAGGACCTCTGGGGCTGGTCGAGAAGTAGAGCCTGGGCCTATCATGGGTTGCGAATACATGGGTGTCGTATTTGGATCAATGGCCATTGGTGTAGCTCTCTTGCTAGGTGGAGGAGTAGGAGTATGTGCAGGGGATGGTACGTGAATGTGTTGCGGCCAGTGATGTTGTTGGTGCTGCTGCTGGTGTTGATGTTGTGGCTGTGGTTGTTGCTGAGGAGCCGGGTTCCCATATGCTGGTTGAGGTTGGCCATACGGACTAGGGGAATTCTGATGGGCATGCGTCTCTGCCCAGCCAGAGGCGTAAGCCCCTGAAAGTTGGTGCGGCACTTGATTCTGCTGGCTAAGGATTTGTTGGCCATACAAACCCCCCGAAGGAGGTTCATGCACAAACTGTGATGGCTGATGCTGTCCTCCATGACTATGCTGATCACTGCCGCCCTGGCCTCCATCGCCCAGTCCAGCCGGATACGGGTGATAATACGTTGGAGCTTGCTGATGCTCAACACCGGGATAATGCTGGGCATTCGCTGCCAGGCTGGGTCCTGCTAGGTCACTGTGACTTTGCTGGCCATTGGGATGTACAGCTCGGTAGTGATGGTGGTTAGGCTCGTTTGGAGCGAACGCGAAATAGGAACCCTCGTAGTAATGCCCTTGAGGCACGTTGGTATTGTCATACTGCTGGTTATAATCAAGGTTGCCGGCAACAGCATCCATATTATGCTGAATGCCAGTACTGCCATGATCGTAAGGCCCACTGGCCCAGCCGGCATTGGTCTGATCCATGATCAGTACCTCCTCCGGTGACCTTATCACCAACTAGGTGTTAAGGGGTATCACGTGATCTACTATAATGCCAGAAGTACTGTAAGTACAGGGTTGAGAGGGGTGGTTCCACAACACAAGCCAACTTTGTGGGTGGAAGAGGGAGTGAGCTTATCCACGTAGCTAAATACTGGGTACGAATAGAGAATAGGAAATACCAACTGACCAGAACTTTTGGAAAATATTCCCTAGAGAAGAAATATAACCACAATATGAGCCAGGGTGTCCAATACGAATAAAAGAGTGTTGAGACGCCTCTTCAGTAATGCTAGATGGTGTTTAGTTGGGAGAGTATAGCAGTGTAAACAGTGGGCGTGGGTTTAAAATATTTGCAGGGAAGGAGGGGCGTGTGGATAACACCCGCTTGTGTTTTTAATTCCAGAGAGGGAGGATGGCAGGGCTGCTGATTGGACTCTGCAGGTTGTCTGTTTAGACCGCCGGAATGGGAATAGACCGCAGATCTAAACCAAAACGGAACAATCAGCTTAGCTTCAGTGCAGGAAAAAAAAAAAGGAACAAGACCGGAACAAGAAGAAATAGCATGAAAAAAAAAAAGTGAAAAGACGCAGCATGAGAAAAAGTTTTGAGAGACAAGATGGAAACAAGGTACAAGAGCCCAGGTTCCGAGGAATGTGCAGGAGCAGGATGCCGAGTAGTGTCGGCCTGGAGACATTGACGGCATGACATCGACAAGACAAGGACTTTAGCAACATTGGTACCATGGCCTGCTGGACAGAATGGTCTATGGTCTGGAGGTTGTGAGTTGCCATGGAGTTGCGCCGACTCTTCTGGGGGTTGTTGAAGTAAGTTAGCTATGGTCAGCCAACACAACCAACCAGTCAGCTTAATTCTCCAAGTCAAAGGCAGCTTTTATAGTTGAGATTTAATAAGAGTCGGAACTGCATGGCTGCAACTTGGGCTGTCTATCGAGTGTGGTTTCGATGAGGCTTGCTCACACTGCATGTGCTTTTTGTTGGCTGCCTTTGGGTATAAGCTGGAGTTAGGGTCGCTCCCAAACTTGGACCAGAGCCTGGTCAGGTGGAAGAACCATTAAAGGGGGGGATAGATGATGGATGAAGAGTCAAGCAACACGCAAAGGTCGTGGTTAACGACTTGAGGCGTGCAGCAGTGTCTTTTCATATTTCATAGATGTGACTGTCTCTTTGCAACTCCTAGAAGCCCTTTTTGGTCTTGTTTTTTTTTCTCTTTTCCTTTTTCACTGTTCCGTCCGTATTTTGGATGGTTAGGAATTTAGGAGTTACTTCTTAGGCGATGGCACCAGTACTCTTCAAAGTGATCAACTTGACTTGTCCTGACCTGACCTGACCTCTCCTGTCCTGTCCTGTCTCCTTGTCTCTCGAATGCTCTGCTGCAAGTCCATTATATGTGAGTGCGGCTGGCATCTTCTCTCTCCCCTCTCGTTGGCTGCCGCCCATAAACCCCAAGTTTTCCCCTGCCAATTCGCAATTCACTTCTGCAAGAATCGGACTTTTGGGGTGGGTGGAGAACATCCATTTTATAGAGGATCAACAAAAGGTCCGACACATATACTCTTGCTTCTCACTAAAAAAAAAAAAGTTCTGTGGATACAGATGCTGCTGCTGGTGATAGAGGGTGATGGTGGTGCTGCAACCAAGAAAAAAAAAACATGCTCAAAGAAAAAAAAAAAGAACAAAGAAAAAAATATAAGGGGGAAGGGAATTTTGGTTAATATTTTTCTCATACCCTTTAGTCCAAATGTTTTCCGCCCCCAACAACTGTTACTTCCAAGGAGTAGCAGACAGTATTTATCGGCATGCTCTCTTTACTTGAGAGTAGTAATTTACGACATTTGATAGCGGAAGTATTTTTTTAGATGGGAATAGCGTAAGAAACCTAGCTCAATAAATGGAAGAGGCGAAGAATTGAATTGGCGAGCAAAGATAGTTGGTTGGGTTGATTGAATGATTCTCCAGTCTTTGGATCGTGTAGCGGAAACAGAGAGCGACCGACAAGAAAAATAAATAATCCCTAGACGCGCCTCAAAGGCAAAAAACTATGGCAGAATCCCTTTAGGGGATTATTTTGTTTAATTACCCAGGTCAGAAGAAGAGATTAGAAGAATAATATGATACTACTTGATGGGCGATGGGTTGGGTTTGGGTTTGGTTGATGTCAAAAAGGTATGGGAAAGACGTGAAGTGAAGTAATGACGGGATGGGAAAAGAAAATAGAGAGAGGGAGATGGACGGGTTTGTTGTGGCAAGATTGGGGAGAGAGAGAGAGACGGGAGAAGTACGAGAGAAAAGAGAAAGGAAAGAAAAGGTACGGGAACAAGGTGGGTTCAAGAAAGGCTTCTTGTGTGGACAAGGTTGCTTTGAATGCGTTTACGGTGGGGTCTGTTTATCCCCAATCAGTCTTAGTTCCAAAAAGTTCAGGTGTCATACCTGCTATGTATGTACCTACTTACAGGTAACTTGCCCAGCCGGTACGGGCTTTGATGTACCTACTCAGCTAGCGCAGTGTATTGGAAATGTCGGGGAGTTGTGTGAGGGAGGTTAGGTAGCAGGTTTCGCCAATGGTCGGTCAGGTCTGCCCCCGAAACCTGAGTCAGGCGCTAGACGAGATTAGGGAGTCACCTAACTGAGCATCCGTAAATAGTACAGTATCAGTATGTAGGGGAGTACACATAGGACACATACCTAGTACACCTAGTACACATGTCTCCAACTAATATTAATTTCCTATAAAAATATAAAAACTATACACACCATACCATATAACCATACAACCAGCTGTTATACAAGGTGGTAGTAATTAAGAGATTGCCATGTGTTCCCATTTCCTATTCAGCTCTGCGTTGTTTTTACATATATATCATACATATATCTCATACATACGCAGCCCAACTGCATGGGACGAAGAACAGAGTACTTACACGATAGACTACTTACCTATCACCCTTGCCTTATCTGTATGTAAGTGAGTAATCACCTACAACTAAAGTCGATATTAGATGCAGGTGGTTTTAGGTTATGTCATGTCCTTTTCGAATTTGGGTAGGTACTACGTAACTAGCCTAAGTTAGTAGGCAGGTAAGGTCAAGGACCAGTAACGTGAGCCCCGCTATACGCAAGGCTACGTAATAGCCTGGACAAATCATATGGCTACAAAGTAGCTAAATTGAAAGCTAGGTCTCTTACCTAGGTTACCTAAGTATGTACGTCTTCCAGCATCATTGTAGTTAGTGGGGCGAAATGTTACAAACTCCATCTTTCTTATAATATAATGCTTTCATTGGCTAATCGATACAAATTGTACCCGTGCACCCAATGAGCAAGGGAAATATCTGCCACTGTAAACTTTGCGAAAGTGTATTTGATTGGATAGAAACGTGACTGGCTATAAGGCTAAAAAATTCCAAAGTAGTTTCCCGGATAAAATGTATGGAATGGTACCTTTTGGAAAGGAAGTGGAGTTAGGTAACATTTCGCCCCACTAACTACAATGATGCTGGAAGACGTACTAATGATATGCAAGTACACTAGAGCCAGATCACTCAACTCAACTCAACTCAACTTACACATTATCATCATCTTCCATACTGATGCATGATCCTCTACAATTCTCTCTCTCTCTCTTTATTTCCCTTCGCTTTCTACAAACTAAATACCATAGCAGGCAATGATCACATCGATAAATAAGATCAATTAATATTTCTTTTTTTTTGCCTCCCAGCTCCTTAATTCCACCAACTCCATTAAGTTGAAAACTCCTCCAACACATGTCTTCACCATCACCAACCCCACCTCAGCTATAGCTATCTCCAGCTGTGACTAGATTACATACATGTATGTATGTTTGCGCTCCTTAGGAGAAGACATTGTGTCAAATTCTAGTTTAGAAGAGACTTAACCCCCCATCTGCTACCTTTTCCTCCTTCTCCTACTCTTCCTCTTCTCCCTCACTATCCTCGTTATGGCGACGGTCAAAGGTTACTCGTTGCGCGATCGCCAAATTTGTAAGATAGCTTCTCAATTTAGATGTTCATGGGTCTTATAAACGCTTACGCATGTATCTTGTAGCCTCGCTTAGGAAAATCCTCAATCTCAACGAGACGGTCGACCAGAAAGATGAAGACGAGCCTCATGCCAATGGCCTGGCTCCTGCTGGTCCCATCCTGACCGCTGAGGGTGAGCCCATATGGAAAGTCCTCGTCTTTGATGACCTAGGTCGCGACGTGATCAGTAGTGTTCTTCGCGTCAGCGATTTGCGTTCCATGGGCGTTACTATGCATATGTACGTGACCCGGGCGCGCCCTTCCACAGGCCATTCGCCATTGTGTGTGTGCTAACTGAAGTCCCTCCCTCCTCAGGCACATTAGCGCCAACCGTCATCCTATTCCCGATGTTCCCTGCATATATCTCCTCGAACCGAATGCGAAGAACCTAGAAAGCATCACCACCGACCTGCAGAAGGGTCTCTATTCCCCTGCCTACATCAACTTTCTCTCTTCCATACCACGGCCGCTCCTCGAAGAATTTGCCTCTCAAACCGCTGCGGCCGGAACCTCGGAGCATATCGCCCAATTGTTCGACCAGTACTTGAACTTCATAGTTGCCGAGCCGGACCTCTTCAGCCTCGGCATGCAGAAGGAGCACACGTACTGGGCATTGAACAGCGCAAAAACCAAGGATGAAGAGCTAGATCACATCATTGACCGCATAGTAAGCGGGCTATTCAGTGTGATCGTGACCATGGGTGCGTGTTTCCACTGGTACTACGTCGCGCTACGCTGACAATCCCATGCAGGCGTCATCCCCATAATAAGATGTCCCAAGGGCGCTGCCGCGGATATGATTGCGGGTAAACTCGATCGCAAGCTTCGCGATCACATCCTAAACTCGAAAGATAATCTATTCTCTTCCAGTGCCAGGCCAGCTTCGTCTGCTGGTACTCCCGCCTCCCGACCCGTTCTCATCATCCTCGATCGAAACGTTGACCTAAATCCTATGCTCTCGCACTCTTGGACCTATCAGTCTCTAGTCCACGATGTTCTTAATATGAAGCTCAACCGTGTAACCATCGAAACTCCTATAGACGAAGAGAATCCCGCCAAGGGCGTGACGAAAAAGGCCTACGATATTTCTTCCGCTGACTTTTTCTGGGAGAAGAATGCTGCAGTCCCGTTCCCACAAGTGGCCGAGGACATTGATGCTGAGTTGACTAGGTATAAAGAAGACGCAGCCGAGATTACAAAGAAGACGGGCGCATCGTCGATAGAAGATCTCCAGAATGATACGAGCGCAAGTGCGCAGCACTTAAAAGCCGCTATCACATTGCTGCCCGAGTTGCGCGAAAGAAAAGCTGTGTTAGATATGCACATGAACATCCTCGCAGCACTGCTTACCGGCATCAAAAACCGGCAGCTAGACAATTATTTCCAGACAGAGGAAAATGTCATGAAACAAACCAAGGCGCAAATCCTCGAGATTATCAAGGACGAAGCGAAGGGCACTGATCCATTGGACAAGCTCCGTTTATTCATTATCTGGTTCCTCAGCACTGAGCAAGACGTCGGTAGAACAGACTGGGCTCAGCTTGAGGAAGCATTGACTGCGGCAGGTGTTGACACCTCTTGTCTCCCCTACATTCGACAGTGAGCCCCCCCTTATTTTTTGGACCGTGATATATACTCAGTCAGAAAACTAACCCCGCCATCAGAGTCCGTGCCACTACCAAAATGACCCAGTTAACTACAATCAATAATCCCTCTCAGCCATCCTCTCAATCCGGTTCTACCGATATCTTCGGCCGTTTCTCGTCACTATCCAATCGCCTCACAGACCGCCTGAAAGAGACGGGGGTGGGCGTACCAACCAACCTTGCATCTAACTTTGATTCTTTGATAGGCGGTATCAAAAACTTCCTTCCCGCAGATCGTGATTTAACCATCACCAAGATTGTTGAATCCATCATGGACCCACAGACAGCTTCAACATCAGCCATCGCCAAGACGGAGAACTATCTGTACTTCGACCCTCGGAGCGCAAACGCAAGAGGAAGCATGCCCCCTCCGAGCGCAATGAGGGCAGGAGGTAGCACTGCCCCGGGCGCATTACCCGGAGCCGGCGGCCTGAGCGTCCAAGGACCCGGAACCGGGGCAAGCTTCGGGCAGAGGAGACAGGGGTACACGGATGCCATAGTGTTCACGGTAGGCGGAGGCAGCATGGACGAATACGGGAACCTCCAGGAATGGGTGCAGCGGACAGGCGAGGGTCGGGCTAAGAAGAGGGTTGTGTACGGCAGCACCGAGCTCCTAAACGCCCGCGAATTTATTAAAGAGGAGCTAGAGAGGCTCGGCCGCGAGGTCCCATGAAATTAAGCATTAAGCAAAGGTGTAAAACCCCAAAGAGAAGGGATAGACAGTGAAAAACAAAACAAATAATCGAAAGAAGAAAAAAAGAAGAAAATTAAGGAAATGAGGATGAAAAAGGGAAAACATGAAGAAGGTCCGGGTATGAGAAAATACTATGAAGTGCCATGCGATGTAATAGATCATGAAGAAGTGATATGACCGTTTTATGGGTAGGTTACCCTGAGGAAAGGGGTATTAGGGATGAGGGGAAATAGGGGACTACAGAGGTGGTAGGTAGCTAGCTAGCTGCCTATGGACTAGGCTATAGGCATTTGAACTCGGTCGTGGTTCCTTGCGCTATAATGTCTACGCAAAAGAGGCCAGGGGTTTGTTTGATAGAGAGAATTAAAATAAAAAACTCTGAAGTTTTTTTTGTTTTTTTTTCGGTTATTTTGAAGATGGCTGGGTTTCAATGGGAACGGGATGACGTGTGATATCAATTCTCGTGTGGTCAGCTGAGGTTGTTCGTGTGGTTTGGTGTATTGTTATTGGTATGTAACTGCGGGAAATGTGCAGGAAGTTAGGTGTCTAGGTAGATTTTGTAGGGGGGAAAGCTGTAAGGCGGTGGTTGTTGAGATATGTGTAACCTAGAGATAAGTATTTGAAGGGGTAAGTTAGACTTGTATAACCTACACATGTCGATTCAAGGGAAGCCAGGGACTGGTTGTGGGCTAAAGGGGGTGGTTGGATGGGTTATGAGTTGAACTAGATAGGTAAGTTGGTATACTCGGGTTACGGATAGAAGTACTCTTGATAACTCCCCCTTTTTTCAATTTTGTTTCAACGTCTACTGGGGGGGGGGGGGGGGGGGGGGGGGGGTTTTAACTTTAAAAATGGGGGGGTTGGGGAATTACAAAAAATATAAAAAAATTTAAATATTTGCCATGTAATATA
>MU394063.1:401778-479430 GCA_022578605.1 Camillea tinctor | reverse complement strand
CGCCCCCCCCCCCCCCCCCCCCCCCCCCCCCCCCCCCCCCCCCCCCCCCCCCCCCCCCCCCCCCCCCCCCCCCCCCCCGCTTATACGTTCTCAAATGGGTCGATAGGGAAGTAGCAAATATATATAACAATTTTCATATGTGCCATGGAATATAAAAGGAGGTTCTCTGGGAATAGAGATTCGTGCAAATCGTATCACTAGTACTGTAACATATAATATATACGCAAGACGCTCTCTGGCTTAATTCCCTTCTCTTCGTATAACTATTATTGTATAACCTACACTATTTGCTTCATGTATCGCCTGCTCAGGTACCCAGTATAGATTTGTTATGTATATTTTGATATGTGTTCCTCAATTCTATATCGTTTAGCTTCGTTTCCAATTCCAATCATTACTCTACCTCACGATCATCCTCATCACATCTAATATAGATACAGAATCTCACATTGCTTTAAAAATTTCATTCGGGTAATATATCATCTTTCATATTCCTATTCTTTCCCTTCCTCATCACCCACCTAACGTAGGTAAGTAGGTATCTTAGTTACATAACCTTTACATAGATAGGTAACATAAACCCCCAATTTCATCCTCTCCATTCATCATCTCCCAATTCCCAGACCTGTTCTTACATCGATCAAACCCACATCATCCATATCATCTGAATCCCCATCCATCCATTGTCATATGTAATGGAATCGCCCCAATTTCCATTCCCCTCCCTACTATCCTTCTCTCACCCTTTACTCTGCATCATCATCCTTCTTCTTACGTGTAAAGGGGGGTGGGGTATATGTAAAGGGCGTGTTAAGAGAGTTATAGAAATAGTAAAACAAAACAAAGTGTAGGTTGTTATTTACTTTCCTTCCTTTCTCATCATCGCCCATTTGCGTGCGTCTTTTCATTATCAACCCTAGGAAAAAAAGCAAATGAAAAGAAAAAAACATTAGAAAACAGAAAACTCGTTCAATGTCTTAAGAAGATCGCCACGCCAGTTCTTTAAAAAAGGAAAGCAGGAGGCAATAGAAGAAGTGCTTCCAACGCAACAACACATGCCATGGAAACCCAAATTGCAAAACCCCTTCCCGGTCAATCCTCTAGACTGTCGGGAAAAGTGAAAATACGAGAAAAAAAAATTCAAATCAAAGCTGTAAATAAAAAAATTCAATGCCACGTAAAGGAGTAAGCCAGTTAGTCTACACACCCCTGAACATCCGCACGATCAAGAACCACATGGCGCCCACGAACTTGAACGCGCTGAGCCCTGCCACGCTCCAGAGGATGATCGTCATGTAGAGCCTGGCACGCGCGTCCTCGGCCTCCTGCGTCGCGTCCGGGCTCAGGTTCTCGAGCCCCGCAGTACTGAGCACGAGAGCCACGAGGCCGAAGTTGGTGATCATCCAGATGAGCACGACGAGCGATCTGATCCAGCGGTAGTAGTCCATCTGGGCCTCAGCCTTCATCGCGTCCGTCGGCTCCTTCTTGACTACCACCGGCTTCTGCGCGAAAGCGCTGAGCTCCTTCTCGTACTGTGCGTTCAGGTCGCCCTCGTCCGGCAGGTCGGTCTTACCCTTGCCGTCCTTCGTGTCGACCGTCGGCAGCTCTTCCGGCTTATCATCGCCCTTGGTACCCCACGAGATGTCGTGCGTGTTGCAGAATGCATACACGTTCAGGACGTTGAGATAGGTCGGGGTCAGGAGAAGGTACTGCAGGAAGGAAGTAATCATGTGCCAGGGGTCGAACATGATAAGAGAGGCAATGAGCCACAGTCCGTAGGTCGACATGAGCGAGACGATGAGGGAGAAGAAGAGCGTGTTCTGGAAGATGTCGCTGATCTGGAATCCGGCTAACTGCTGAGACTGGACGGCCTTCACGGTGATGAAGACGGTTGCGAACGTCAAATATCTAGTTGTAATGTTAGCAACAAAGTAGATAGAGAACGAGATCATGAAATGCTTACATCATGATAATACACCAGAAAATCACCATAGCTGTATACAATTTACCAGAACCCGAGGGGCGGTTACCGAGAGAGAGAACGAAACAAGAGATCAGAGAGATACCGTAAAACCATTCGAAGACAATGCCCAGGATAACACCGACGGTGCCGAGAAGCGAATCTTGCCCCAAACTTGTCGTCAGAATCTTGAAAACCAGGAAGAAGTTACCGATACCAAACCAGGCAAAGATCATGTTGACTGTCTGGAAAGTGAATTCGAGGAAGAACATCAGTTTGCGAAGTATAGAGTGATCAGATCGGAAGAACTCATAAAAGTGAGCACTGGCATAAATGGCAGCGAAGAAAGAACCGTTGAGCCAACGACGACGCTGCAGAATGAGTTCTGTCACGGTGTCGGGTACATCCGTCTCTCCTGTGGCCGACTTGACATATTGCAGAATCCAATGGCAGTTGCGCTTGGTGACCAGTTCAAAGCAGAGGATTCGATCCTCGGCGAGGTACATGTTAGCCGTGAACACACCGGCGCCAGCGCCATGGAGGGTCTCGCCCTTGAAGTATTTCTCTAACGGGCCCTGTCCGTTTTTGTCGTTCTGCAAGGCGACGTATCTGTATGCGGAGAACGCACCAGGCAAGACGGAAATAAAACCAAAGGCGGATTCCAGCGGCTTATCGAGGATGTTACTCATTTTATACTCGAAATTCTGCGTGGCAACCAGAGGGTTGAGCAAATGCTTGCCACCGGTACCCAACATAGCCTTGATCTCACCACACGCTCCAGCGCACATAGGTTCGAGATCAAATGCCTTCCAGAGATGGTAAATGGAGCTTCCTCCGGGTCTGGTACCAGCATCCAGCAGAACACAAATATTTGGGTTCAGAACACGACCGAAAGCCTGGAAGAACCATCTATGAGAGTTGATCTTTTTCTGATTCTTCTCTTTCAAGCAGAACAGCATCTGCACGGGCTGCTTTTTGGGAATAAGCTGCACAACGTCATTCTTGATCTGCAAGCCAACCTGGGTGGTGTATTCGTAAATGTGGGAGGTCACGTCCTTTCCGTTAACTTGTTGCTTGGCAATACCCTCTTGGTAAACACCCATACCAGCTAACAGAGCTCTCGTCCGGGGGTTGATTTTGGCACGTCCATCGCTCACCACACAGACCACGATCTTCTTCCAGGCATCCGGACCCCAGGTCTTGCTTTCCTTGCGATTGCACATGTATTCGATGTTCTTCAACACACCAATCATGGTCCTCGCGAAAAGGATATCATCTTCGTTATACATGGTTATGACGATGAATAGCTCGGTATGCCGAGGCTTGCTGAAGAGCTTCTGGCGCAACGTGAAGTTCTCCTCAAAAAAGTCGTTCGGGTCGCAAGTGGCAGCTGTGTAACGCATATGGGTGAATTCGTCACGCTCGCCGTGAGGAAGCTGGTTGAGTAGCCGCGGAGGCACAGGACAGTCGAGAACCAAGTTTCCGCGGTACAAAAGAACCTGCTTGACCGTCTTCCACCTCTTTATGGGCGCGCCCGGCGGCTGCTGGCGGTTCGGGTCATCGCTGTAGGGTTGGGGCTGACCACCTTGCGCATAGGGGTCGTTCTGAGAAAGCATCGGCCGGCCATCGTCGTAGTCGTTGTATCCCTGGTGGTCACTAAACGGCGTTGTGCTCTGCGGAGGCTCGTACGGCTGGTTATAGTAGGCATCATGGTGCTGCTCCGGATTTACAGCGTACTCGGAAGGATAGCCCTGGCCGTGGTCGTAAGGACTTTGCGATAGGGTGTCGGCAGAGTGAGCGGCATTGAGAGGAAGGACATCGCTCGGCGTATATCGTCCTGCGCCAGCCGGAGGCATGTTGCCATACGGAACATCATCTAGTTGGTACCCATGCTGCATGGGATGGCCCGGAGAGGGCGTGCGATGGGGATTCATCCTATGGCTATCCATAGTTGGATCGTAATAGTCGTCGTCTAAAAGAAAGTAGATCGATTAGAAAGGTTAAGAGGAGGGTCAGAAGATGCAACCCTTAGCACCGGCACCCGCCAGTTGAAGTAGACCAGGGGAGCAAGGGGGGTGGAAAGGGAAGGGCAAGCTCTCTAAGCTCGCTCGACGGCTTGCGCCACAATGAGTGCGTTGCCTTTGATGGTATAGGCCCCAATATCAAAGAGGGGCTGGATGTAAATAGAAACAAGGCGCCTTGTTTCTAGGGTTGGATAGAAGGGAGGCAAAGGCAAAAGGCAAAGGCAAAAAGGGAATGACGATCGAGGGAGAAAGAGAGGGAGGGTTTAAGGCTAAAGGCAAAGGGAATACGAGACGAGCAACTAGCTCTCGGGTGATGACGGCATTCGCATTGGGAACTCCGGGGGGAAGGGGGAGGAGGGGAGAAGAAGGAGGAGGCCGAAGACAATATAGTCACAAGATTCAACAAGAGGAGAGGCACGGAGGGCATACTTAGTCGATTATACGACATGGTTACAGATTGTTCCCACTGTCGAGAGGGGGGACTGCAGGCCCGATTGGTTTAGACCAGGAGTATTGAAGGGAGAATACCAACGAACGAATGCGCTGCGGTGTTGCGGACTTGATCTTGATTTTAGGTGTTGGAATGCGATGGGCTGCGTATGGGCTTGGAATGGGGGCAGACCGGGAGAGGTTGAGGTGTGTCAGATGTGACCAGCCTAACCCTGATTAATAGATTAATATTGTATGTATATAGTGGGAGAAGAAGGATGTTGTATGTTAGTATTATCAACACATAACCTACCCACACAACTACTTGAAGGTTTGGATGAAACCCACGATATTCTGGACCTAACCTGGTTTCAAAACTTCGCGCAACTTGATCTTCTTCTGCTTTTCCCTTTTTTTTATTACTTCTTTTTATGAAAGATAACGACTTTCAATAAAAGGTAATTCAAGGTATCGCAAGCGAAGAGGAAATAAAAAATAATGACAACAGAGATTCATGCGCTCAAACAGGCGAAACGAAGGGTGTGATCTAGAATCAACAAGGGACGATGTGAAATCAAAGGAAATTTGGAGGGGGGTAGAGGTGGGAAAAGGACGTAAGAAGTTAGGCTTAGCAGTGACAAGCAGCAGGTGATGTCGTGTTTCAGGTCAACAAGGTGGGCTTAGCAACTACTTCCACTATAAATCCCCCACTACATACCTATGTAGTACTCGATATAGGTACATACATGCCTAGGTACCCACCTATGCTTGTGCGCTAGTGTCTGTATACCCCCCCTTGTCGCCCCGGCAGCGCCCCTCTTTTTTTGTCTTTTGCTTCAACACAGATAAGGTTAAAAGATTGCAAAAAAAAAAAAAAAGAAAGAAAAAATACTAAACATACCTAGGTACCTGCCTACGAAGAAAACAAAAAAAAGAAAAAAAGATGCGGGTGACGTCGTTTAAACCCAATTCATCTTTTAAAAAATCTCATACCTCAGCAACTTGTATGTAACAACGTCACGAAAACGATGCAATACTACAACCTATGTAAGTTATTTTATGCAAAACAACTGCCGAGGAAGTCATTTTTCATCATGCGCCAATGAGTTAAATGCTAAGCAACACATTCATTACCTCAATGGATGTTTGTTCATTTGACGATCTTATAGGTACTACCTCGGCCATATTCCCCACGCCTTGCAACGATTATTTCCCTTGTATTTCCCCAGGACGTGACCTACCTTATTTTCCCCCCGTGCTCTCTTTCTTATGTCATAGGTACCTTACCATGACGCACCTCTGGACACTTACAAGTTTGATGTACCTGTGTACTTCTAGAGGAAGAAAAAAAGAAATCATGATTGTATAAATATTCCCATCATTTCTTTCTTCTTCTTCGAGGTCGATGCTACTAGGTATTATACTTGTGCCTGATTATCCGTTTGTTTGGCTCTAACCCTCTCCACGCAGATCTCCCCTTTAAGCCTATTCCGTAAGGTTACAGGGCGTAGCATGTAATTTGCGAGTCCCCGCCTAGCAAACTTACCTGGGTATCGGTAGCTATTGACTTTCTAATACATGCTATACTAGATAAGGTAGAATGTTAAAGCTAAGTACCCGAGTGCCGAGTTCCCCTTCGCTTCCTTACATAAAGTAATAAACTCCCTTGACGCGCAACAACAACTATTAATGTGCAGGACCACGCAATACGTACGCGCAAAACAATGCAATGCCAAGTTATGCCAATGTAATTTGATGACTATAGCCTACAACTGTATATTACTTGAGCAATTAGGTATTTCCTAGGATATTATTAAATTTTTAAGACACAAGGAAGTTTTGTGTCAAGATTAATTCCTTTTTTTTTTCTCTCTCTTAGCTACAGTGATAAGTTAGGGATGCAGTGCAATACATTGTATACTAGGTTAGTAGTAGTATGTATTTAGATACAACCTAGCGCATGGCGAATTCGTTGACGCAACAAGCCACAGTCCAAGTCTACCAGGTCGTCGAGAAACCTGGTTTAAAATCCTTTGCCACGCCACTCTTCCTCTCTCAGCCACAGGCTAGGTACGTAATTCGGGTGCCAACCCAGCCAGGTAACCAGATTTCGCCTTCCCGCTAGATCCGTTTTCTAAGAATTACCATCTAGAGCTGCATGTGAAATGCGGCTGCCTAACCTTACTGCCTTATTAACCAGATCTTGTTCAACAATGGATTCTATAAGTCAGCAGTGCCAAGCCAAAAGGCTTTGTTTAGTCCAACATGGCGTCAGCGCTTATTAGTTGTAGATCCCCAGCAATAACGAATGAAAAGGTTGAATGTGTGAAAGTACGCGCATGTATTTGATTCAGCTACATTCAGCTATGAATAGATTGATAACTACCTAGGTAGCCATTAATATAGCTTATATGTAAAGAAGCATAGCATCCACCAATCCGTTAGTTTGAAAGAAAGAAAGAAAGAAACTGGCGCCACTATATTAATTGGATCGTATACTAGGTAGTGTTGGCATAGATACACATTACTACTATAGCATTTAAGGCAGGTTTAAATACGAACCATATATCGAAAACGCCACGAACATGAATCATCCTCATCGTCAATAGTTCATTCCATCTCCCCACCCCTGAATCTCACAACCCAAGCTCAACTAAACCACTCGATGCAAACAACCGCCTCAACGCTCTCATGTCGTGTAAACCCCTGATAGAGCAACAGTGACCCAATCAACTCTATCACTGCTCGGCTAGATAAACGCCTCTTCTCTTCTCACTTGCATATGCAATGCCGTTCACTTTCTTCCAGCATTTTCCTTTTTAGTCGATTGGCTGAGCATCGCACGTGCAATGATGACGCCCTAATGCGGGGGAGTCTGTTATCAGAACATGTCTTTTTATCGGATCTGATAGTTGGAGGCGTGAGTGGTCGAATGATGGGGAAAAGGGGGGTAGTATTATGATTTCATTACCTACATATATGCATGCCCCCTTTGCTTTTCTTGTAGCAAGTAAGTCGATAAGGAAATACTACTGTATAGCCGGACCAAGATAGTTATGCGGGCCAACGCAGCTAAGCGCGCGGATGAACATGATGTCCACCCACGGCCTATGTACGGTTTGAAAGGGTTGCGCCTCGTAAATCCTCTCCGCGTTATTTCGTCGTATAGGCGCGGTTCATAGATTGAGGTAATCCTATTGTTTGGTTTGATGGTCAGCATCGACATAGAACTCTTTGTGTCTTGAACATGAGGATCAATATGTGTATAATATATGGCTGCAATGAATTAAGAGATGGTCAACTTTGTGCGAATACATACTTCGAAACCTCTGTATAATTTACACTCGATTCACATATCTTGCGTTTCCCACTTCCCATGAGTTTATATTACCACAAGAACGAAAATACAACTCATATAGGGCCTTATTTTATATTCTTTGCTTGATTAGGCGAACATCTGTCTCTGGGTGATGGGAGGACTTGTCCCTCTTATACAACTGCGGATACACCTTGTACCTGTACCTTGACAGATACCCCTTATCACCTATTTCAGCAGAATCTATGTGCAATAACTACGAAGTACTATCCAGGTTCAATCGTGCTTAAAAGGGTACCTAGCAGCTAATCCCATATATATTGAGGAAATAAATCAGGCCCAAGGACGGTTAAATCGGCTGAGTATTCCAGGGTTTGTATGAAAATGATGGCGTATCGGCATAAAAGTCTATTATATTATATAGGATTTTCTTTTCCTTGAAAATGGTTATAGACCATATTAATATGGCTTTATTATTGCATAGTCGTATACTTACCTAGGTACTTAGGTTATTTATTTATGACCTATCGAACTGTAGGGAGACGACCTATCCCCCTTCTCTCTAAGGCGCAAACTACCTGGCAACTCGTGGCCTGCTTCCCTTATACAAGCCTGCGAGAGAAAATCGAGTATATATCACGGTTAGGGTCAAGGCAGCAGTGCTACGGATGAATGTTGGGCAACCCTTGTACCAAGAGACCAAAAAGTTCACACAATGACCGAGTGATTAGTATGGCCCAATCCTGTATTATATAGTTACCCCTATCTGGGACGTAACATGCAGCCGATCAGGAATGCGACGGTATTCTGTCTACTCGATTTGATATTGAAGAATATGGACTCCTCTATAACCCCGAATCCCCTCTCATTGTTGTAATAGCGCGTGATTAGAGTTCGAGCAAGACCCCTATTCCCTCTGTTTAGTGTAGATACATTCCAAGAACCTGGCCTTAACCTCAGGAAAGGCTAAAGCCTTTCCAATTGCAGTTGACCCATCGACCTTTTCGCAAATAAAGAGAAATACCTACATCCTCATCATCCCCACCTGGCTCAGCAGCTCCTTCAACGTCACCTTCGTCTTCGCCCTGTCCGAGTGCGTTTCCCCGAACAGCCGTCTCTGGATCCCGAGCGTCTCCCTCAGAATACTCTCCGCCTTTTCAGGCGAGCCCTGCGCGCCGTATATCATAGCCAGGCCACGCGCCGTCTGGAGAGTAGCTGGGTCCTCCCGACCGAGCGCTGCACCTGCACGAACAGCACGTGCTTGAGCTCGTCCACCGCGGTGTCGAGCTGGCCCTCTTCGCTCAGCATCATGGCCACGTTATGCCTCGTCTTCAGGGTGTCGGGATGGTCTGCGCCGAGCGCCTTCCGCTGGCCTAGGAGCGTGGCCTGCAGGGCTTCCCGTGGCGGCCTTGCTTGCAGTACATGGATGCCAGGTTGGAGAGGATTCGTAGTAGCTCTGGACTGCCCGGGCCGAGATGAAACCCTGCGATCCGCAGCGCTGAGCGGTACAGCTGCTCCGCTCTGTCATACTCGCCCTGGTGCTCCAGGGCGATGGCGAGATTGTACTGCCGTCGGGCGACGTCGATGCTGTTTTCTCCCCACTTGTCCTTGCACCAATCCAAGACGCGCCTCAACAGCTCGACCGAGTCTTGCGCCTCGCTCGGCACGCCGTGCATCAGTTGGAACGCGGCGGTTTCGTTTGCTTGGCGGACCGTATCCGGGTGGTGTGCGCCAGCGCTTCTCTCGAACGCTAACAGCTCTTCCTTCTTTTTCGCAACTCGACTAACCATGGCACCTGATTTGACCAGCTCTCCGGAGTGACTTTCAGCGGATTCGGCTCGCGCACGCGCCTCTTGCAGCGCCCTTTTCGCATCCCGAACCAAGTCATGGCTATTCTCAGGGTCTTCTTCGTACAGGGACATGGCTCGTTCCCAATGGTTGACGGCCAACTGATCTTCTTTTGTGTTCCCATACAGCTTGGCTACCTTGGAGTGCAAGTTGGCGAGTTTGAGCTTGACATCTACCGACGTTGGCTGAAACTTGAGGGCCGCGAGAGCACAAGGTAGTAGGACCTCGGCGGTGAGAGGCTCGTCGCCGTGGAGTTTGTTGCATAGAATAGACAAGACATGTTCTTCAACCATCTCTCGCTCTCCTTTGTCGTCAAGACACTTTTGCACACATCCTCGAATCAAAGCCGTTACGGTGATTACCGTCCCGTCGGCTGAAGGCTCCACCATCCCATAATCTATTAAGGGGGGGGTTCCTCGTAGAACTCGCTCCGCTCGAAGAATGAGTTCGGAATGGACTGCACATTCATTGAGCCCATGACAAATAGCAAGTCTGCCGCCATTGGTTGTTTTTCTCTCAATAGTTCGTATAACGGACGCCACGCTCGCACAGTCTTTGACGAATCCTTGCTCTTCCCGGATCGTGAATCATCTCCATGTATTTTTTGGGATCGACGGAAGCTTTCTTCTGGTATAAATGAGCTAAAACAAGCGTACCAGCTGAGCCCCCAAGCTCTTTAGCTCGAGCAGCAGCCTTCCGCTTCATACTTAGATCTGGAGTCTCCTTCCCAAGCAGAAGAAGGGACGCATCGTCATCTTTTAGCTGGGAAACCTCAATCACAAACTGGGAATTCCCACCCACGATCTTCATTGCTATTTTCTTTGACCGTGTGGTTGCAAGAACTCTTAAACGTCCCTTATTGGGAACATAGTCAAGAAGTGTCTTTTTTGAGCGAGATGAGACTATCGCTTTGAGTGTCGCTTCGTCGTCCCAGCCATCAAGGACCATGAGCCAGCGTCCACTTCTATCTTGGCTCAGACTTTCGTAGACTGCTTCTAGGATATCATCATTCTTCATGCTGTCTCGGTTGATGCGAAGGGTTTCTGCAATGTGTTTGTATGACAGCACAAATTCGGCAGCGTTCCCGGCATTGACCCAGTGAACTTATCCACGTGTGTCTTGAAAGAATTTGTGTGCATATTCCACAGCCACATGCGTCTTCCTGAACTATAACAGCTAGTCTTCGATACAGACACCAACTCATCATACCATAAGGCAAAACTTACCCGTTTCCAGAATCTCCGTATAAAGCTACATATGGTGTTTTCGACAGCTTCTTTTCGATGGAGTTTATGATGTCGTGTCTTTTTGCAGAATTCTTCTCCTTCAATATTAGCCCAGCCCGAGATTGCAATGCGTGCTTTGGAGTCTGCGACAATCGAACGGGTTGTGTTTCCTTAGGAGAAGCTGGATCAAAAGAATTAGTTGGGTACATTAGGAAATGCAATTATAAGAGGAAGGGTCATATGAATCATACAAGGGAATATTTGGACATGGCGCACTATATATAGTCTTATAGACTTCTAGATCCCAAAACCTTTACATAGAAGCTTGGGTTCACTCACCAGTTCGTAGTATCTCAATGAGTTCCATCGCGTGCTTGTTCATACCCAGGATTTGTCTGCGCACTGACTTATAGTTGTCGTCGTCTTTGCTTGTGAACTTGTTCATAGCGAAATAGTCTAGGGGCAAACCCTCGCTGTCATAACCTACCAACTTGCCGGACGATCTGGTTACAAGGAATTTCTGACTCCATCGTTAACGAGACCCAGAGGTACGAAAGATGCACTAGAAGAAGAAAATGTGTTAGAAATTCTTAAAGTCCTCACTGACTGGGAGCCTGAGTATCAACCTGATTTTAAGAGAGGTCTACCTAGTCGATATCCGCCAGTTTTCGACTGCCTAGCAACGTATCCGGCATCAGTGAAGCTGGTCAAGCGTCTGATAAAATTGGGATGTGAAGTGGATGCGAAGGGTCTCACTAAGCTCTATGATACAACAGCGCCCGAATATGCTACCGCACTTGCGTGGGCTTTGTCCCAATGCGAAAGGGGTCGAGTAGTGCCCTCGGCCGTCATAACGGCGTTAATCGATGCCAAGGGTGAGTATAACATCTTAATCAGCACCAACACGGTCATTTTTGGATAAATCGCTTACTATAGTATAGCAAATGTCAATTTCTTAGCGCTGTATTCTCAAATGACACGTCTGATACTCGCCGCGAAGAATAGTCGTGGGGATATAGTGAAGAAGCTACTCGAAGCGAAGGCTGACTCCCGAAGCCACGACCATTTCGACAAAGCGGCGCTTTTCTATGCTTCACAAGTTGGAGACAGCGAAGCTGTCAAGGCTCTGTTGAAAACGGAATCCCGGCTGAACGACGGTAGTCTCCACGAAGCAGCAAGAAATTTACACAGAGACTGTGTCGCGGCTCTAATCAAGGCGAAATACGACCCAAATTTCCGCAGTAGTAGGGACGAGTACGATGGGCGTAATGCTCTTGAGGAATTAGCAGTCAGTAATAATAAGTCGCTTAGAGAATATTAGACTGACTTTATTGCTATAGTACCGATGCGATGGCTCACAAAAGGTGGCGGATATAAAAGCGACCTTTTGGGCCCTTGAAAAGGGGGGAGCTGACCCCCTTGAAAAATGGCGGGGGAAAACAACACTGTTCCTTGCCTTGAGCAACCCACAGCCATATCATATTACTCAAGCCTTCCTAAATATGGGAAAGTGGTGCGAGAGAAACAACCCCAAAAATGTCTTTGAAGAACTAGACCCTGAAACAGGAACGAGGCTCTACTCTTCACCTACTGTTTACCTCAGGCGAACTACCAATAAGAGTAATATGGCTACTAATACACAATTAGAAAGGCTCCTGAAGACAGTGGGATGTGAAGACCGGTACTTCGCAACACTTGGTTCAGAACAGCCAGACTGTGCTGTAGGCCTACCGGATGACATTGCCAAAGAGGTCAAGCGTCGGAAGGACGAGCAGGACAAATATTCAGGATCCGAAATCGACCATCAAACAAAGATGCGTCGTCACTACGAGGAAGAGCAGGCACAGCATGAGCTATGGCGAGCACAACAATCTGAGAAGACGGCCCAGAATATTGACCAGTCTGCCACGATCCATCGGAACCAGTTGCATCAGAACATGCAGATGAGTCAACAACGGAGAGATGCCCTGGCGCAGAAAAACGTTCTGACCGAATTGTCTCTCCAAAGCCAACAACAGCTCAAACTCAACTTCCAGCAGCAGACAGGGCAGCAGAATGTGCTAACATATCAAGTCCATCAGCACAAGATAGCATTGCAAGAGAACCAAAACAGATTGCAGAAGGAATCCCAACGCCTAAAAGTTTTGAACGCCAAGAGAATGCAGGCAATCAAAGCAAGCGAGGAGAAAGAGAGACTCAAGGCCAAGAAGGCAATGCACAAAGAAGATATCTCCTTCAGAGGTCAAAGAAAAGAATCTAAATATAGCGGACTCGAGTGTCGAAGCTAGACGTACAGCGAATATTGAACCATTCTCTTTCATGTATCATACTTTGTTACTATATGCATGCCTTTCACTTTCTATAGGTACCTTATGTGTGCGAATCGCTTCAGCTCCCCTCTAAAACTTCAAAATCGTGACCGAGCCTGAGAATACCGCTCCCCTTAACACCATATTTTTTTGATGACCAATTTTCCATTGAAATTACCTCCTTCCTCCCTCTATGCCGGGCATGATGGTAAAATAATCATGGCCTATCCTACTCCTCACGTACCGAAGCCAGCATGCCGTACTGACCGCCCAGGCCAGCCCACACCAGCTTCTTGCCCACTAGATCCGGGGCCTCGATCTTGGTCGGAATTTCGACGTCGTCCTGCGTGCCCTGGCCCGTTTGGAGGTTCTCCGAGAAGCCCCAGGAGTAGGCCTCGCCCTCGGGCGTGACCGCAATCGTGGTATCCGAGCAGCTCGTGATGAACGACGAGCGCAGGCCTGTTGTCCGCATAATTAGTTACTAACCCAACGATCCAAGAAGGGTGATGGGGGGAAATAAAAAGAGATCAAACCTACCCGGCAAAGCCGTAGGCTCGACCAATATCCTCGGCTTCCCATGCTCATCAAACACCGTATTCTCCTCGTCCAGCACCTCCGGCCGCACCCCCAACCGATGCCCATCCACCCGTCCCCAAACCAGCGTCTCCCCCCCTTCCACCATCACAACCAAATGGTGCTGTCCCGCCGCAACTCTCTCCACCCTCCTCCCCCTCAGCTTTTCCACCACCTTTGGGCTCTGCACTATCGCCATATCCACGCCGACCTCCTCCACGTGGCCCGTCTGGCTGAAGTTATTCAGCCCCCAGCCCCACAGCCGCCCGGCGTCATCCACGTAGAACGAGTGGTACGCGCCCGCGAAGACCGCCACCGCGCGCTGGGCCCGGCCGCACGCCCGCGGCACGAGCAGCGTTTCGCGCCGCCGCCCGCGCCGTCCGAGCTGCAGCTGGTCGTTGGCGCCCCAGGTGAGCACGCGGCCCGCGGCGTCGAGCGCGAGCATGTGGTTTGCGCCGGCGGCGAGGGCGGTGATGCGCGAGAGGCCCGGCACGCGGGCGGGCGTGGCTTGGATGCGGGAGGTGGGGCTGAAGCCGAAGACGCCGTCGCTGGCCTGGGGGGGGGATTAATTAGTTTAGAGTACGTTTCTGGCGGGTGAGGAAAAGCGGATGGAGCCTAGAAAACGAAAAGAGGGGAAGAAAGAAGGGGGGAGGGAAATACAACGCACCCTGAAGGTCCCCCACCCGTACACACCCCCCCTATCCGTCAGCACAAACGTCGCCGAGCTCGCCGCCGCCACGGCGACTACCTCCTCCCCCTCCTCCATCACCTCCCCGAGCCCCTGCACCTCCCCCGGCATCGCCTCATACGGATCCAGCCCCTCCTCATCATCCTCGTCCTCCTCGTCCCCACCCCCCTCCCACCCCCCCGTCTCCCGTCCCAGCGCCTTCTCATCGTTAACCCCCCACGTGAGCACCCTGCCCTCGCGCGTCAGCGCCGCGGCATGCATGCCGCCGCACGCGACTTGCACGGTGCCGGCCGACGAGAGCACGGGGTTGAGCCGCGGGCGGCGCACGTCGCAGGGGCGCAGCTTGGCCGTCTTCTCCTCCCCCCCGCTGCGGTCTCGCCGTGTGGCCGTCGCCGTCTTGTGCCCCAGCCCCAGCTCCCCGAAGCTCCCGTCCCCGAACACGTACACGTCCAGGGTGCGCGCGGGCCGGGCGTTGAGCTTGGCGCTGGACGGAGTAGCGCGGGGCACGGAGACCGGGGCGCGTTTGGTGGTCGCGGGCTTGGGCTTGGGCTTGGGCTGGTCTTTGGCTGTGCGCGCCCTTTTGGTGGGGCGGCTGGGGGGCTTGTCCGCCTCGTCGGGGGCGGGGTGTGGGCTTTTGTTTGTCCTGGTACGGAACTTGGTGGTGGTGGTGGTGGTGGTGGTAGCAGGAGGGATGACGGTGTCGCCGCCGCTGGCTGCTTTCCGCTTTGGTGCCGCCTTGGTTACGGCTGCTTGCCGTTTAGTCGGGCCTGAGGCCGCTTTCCGTGGTGGCATGATCAGGCAGATGAAGAGTGTACAATGTGAGAAGCGGATTCTGTGGTGAGGACAGAATGGAGATATAGGCTCAGGCTCAGATGGTAGATGTAAAAACAATCTTTGCACGCTTTGTCACTTATATCTGGTAGTCAAGTGTGTGCAGGACGTTTTTGTCCCCTACTTGAGTGGGGGCTGTGTATGTATGTAGGTAGGTTCCCAGTTGATATGTAGGTATGTGTGCGTGTATGTACGTATGTATGTACGTATGTATGTACGTATGTATGTACATATGACCAACGACGTTACCCTCAAGTTTTATTTGTTTTGTTTGTGGGTTATGTAGGTAGATGGAGTCGAGTCGTCTGAAGACAAGTCAGTAGGGAGATACTAGTGAACCGAGTAAGAAGAAGGGGGGGGGGGACCATCAATACTAATCAGTTTGCATGCAGCATGCCAATTATAATCGATTTGTTCGAATTTCTTCTTGTGCTCTTTCTTCTTCTCTCGGTCTTTATTCAAGAGACCCCGAGGTTCTCCTCGTTCGCTATCCCACTTGGTGCAAATAAGAAAAAAAGAAAAAAGACAAAGGAATCAGATGTGAGAAAGAAAGGTACTTTGGTTCCGCGTTTGAAGCGCGTTTGCCTTGGGGGCATCAATATAGATCTTACTGTCTGTTTAAGATAAGCCGGGGACTTATACAAAGGGGGATTGGTGGGGGTGGGTTTCCGCCGCTGTGGATTCTGTTAGGGGCACGGTCGGAGGGGGGGGGGAAAGGGGGAAGGTTAGGTTAGACCCTCTTTATAGGTAGTGTAATGTTATACTCAGCTGAATGGATTACCTCGCACTACAATCCATGATCTAAACCAGGTCCGCTTAAATGAGCTGATAAGCACCACCGAACAATAACAGACAGCAATCCAGAATTTAAATAAATAAAATAAGAGTAGTTATTCCATGGTTCGTCATAGTGGACCCTTCATGTTATAGACCATGAGTAAAAGGGATTAGGTCATAAGCATTGATCGAATTGCTCTTAACATCTGGGTATCATTCATCTACATATGATAACTACTTCTTTCTTTGCTTTTCCTTTCTCTTCTTCTGAATACTTTCAAGTCGAAAAGTACGGAGTTTGTAGTGAGGCGAGAGTTGGATATTGCTCAACAACACTAGGTATTCTCCGTTTTCTTCTTGCTTCGATGCGCGGAATTACCTCTAACCACGCTGACGCTATGCTCTCTTCTCCCATACATTAAATAAATTCTAACACGAAGTATTGCGTTGAAGCTCCAAGAGCGAAGTTCGTTGTCTCGTTTCATTTCTTTTCTTTTCGCGCTCTCATCTCCACTTGTCGTATCTGTCATGTCCCTTTCAAAAATCTTACTCTACGTCAACTTCTTGTGAATGATATCCGGATCCTCGTGCCAGTCGTCAATGCTGACCCACATCTGTAAAGCATCGTATGGTTAGTACAGAGAGAGATCTAGAATCAAAATGTAAATAAAGATGTGGGCAGGCGAAAACATACCTTTCTGAAAGTGCTCAGGCCTGCCAAGATACCTCCACCAATCCATGTCGAGTATTTGCGCTCTGGTGGTGCAAAGATCTTGATGCGCATATCCTTCACGGCCAGGCGCTTAACTTCGCTCAGTAACCGGTCACCAAAACCCTTGGTGAGGGTGCTGCCACCCGATAATACAATGTTGGCGTACAAGGCCTTCCGCAGATCGAGGTCCGTCCGGTTAATCGCATCTGTCACTATCTGTTGGATACCGGGATATTCCAGGCCAATAATTTCGGGATCAAACAGGATCTCGGGGGCACGGAAACGTTCCTGGCCTATCCGTAGTCGATTACCGTCGGGAAGCACGTATTCAGCCGTTTTCCCTTGGTCCATTTTCGTGCTCGCCCAGTTCTTTTCCTCCTGTTTCGGGTTGAGGGCCACGTAGGACACAGATTCCTTGATCAGGCGCACGACTTCTTTCTCAGCACTCGTGTGGAAGACGTAGCCGCTCTTGCGTAGCAGAGTTTGCATATATTCCGTGACATCTCGGCCGGCGACGTCGATTCTTCGCATAGAACTAGGGATGGCAAACCCCTCGTATACCGGCACAGCATGCGACACTCCATCACCCGAATCAAGAACACAGCCAGTAGTACGGCCGCTCGCGTAGAGGGATAGGACAGCCTGAATTGAAGTATAGAGCGCAGGGACATTGAAGGTCTCGAACAGGATTTGGGCAGCGGTGTCGCGATTCGAGCGGGGGTTTAGTGGGGGTTCGGTCAGGAGAACTGGGTGCTGGTGATCATAAGAGGGTTAGTATCAGACTCAGGCGGCCTAAGTTCATTATATAAGTACCTCTTCGCTCATTGTCTTCAAGCCCTCGCTATAGACATACTCCCATATCTTCTCCATATCGTCCCAGTCGGTGACGATGCCATGTTCCAGGGGGTATCTGATCTTGAGAAGACCCCTCAATTCAGTAGCAGCCTTCTGGCCGATGAACACCTCGCCCTCCAAGGCACCGGCCAACACGCGCATATGTTTCGGACGACCAACAAAGGAGGGAAAGTAACATTTTGGTAGATCGTCTCCCGCAAAACCAGCCCGGATCGTACCTGAGCCATTGTCCAGGACGATGGGGGCGTTGTGCAGGGAGTCGGTCATGATGGCCTGCCTAGCTCGTGTCGACGGCTAAAGCTTGCCTCGTTTGCGCTTTTATATCGTGACCTGGATATTATTCCCTTTTCTTCTTCTTGAGCTTGTCTTGGAAACGAGCCGTGAGTGTGGTTGAGGGGAAATATTGTCTGTATTAGCGTTGGTTGTTTATTTATCTGTTGGTCCGTTCTCCTTGTTTTCTTTTTTTTTCTTGTTTCCTTTTTCGGGATCCCGTAACTAATCCTATTTTAGGATTAATTCGGGAGGGTTGAGCAGGTCGTCGGTGAGAGGGGTGTTGTATGTGTGTATGTGTGTGTGTGTGTGTGTATACACTACCTAGGTTAGATAGGTATGTATAAGGTCGATTGAGGCTACTAGAGAGAGGGACTAGGAAGGTAAGTTTAAGCATCCGTACAGTCCATGCAATCCTCGAGCTATTCCGCCTCGTGTATAGAATTAAATTCGTGCCGTCGTTGAAGCTCAGAAATCACGACGCGCCTGGTGAACATTGCTGAGTTGGAGATGAAATTGACCTTGGCCTTGGCCAGAGAGCTTAAAGGTATTGGGGGGCGTGTCAGGATGCGCTAAGCTGCAATTAGGTTAGCCGGTACCTGCTTAAGTGGATACCCAGGTACACTACCTGACTACCTACAACTACCTACATAACTGTTAGCTTACACGGACCACCTGTACTACTTACCTCTCTGCTCTGCCATCCCATCATTCTTATTTCTATACAAGGATTACCTAACCTTTTAATCCAAACCAGAAACCTTATTAAATACACAGCAGTAGCTGTACATAGGTAACCTCTCTGGGGTCAATATGTACATTCAGGTTTAACTTTGATAGGTATGTTCTATACCAAGGAATTCTTCCACAATAGGTATACATTATCCATCCGCTTGTATATACGCCTAACTATATATTTAACTATATATCTAACCTAGCAGTCTATTCATTCATCTTCACTATACATATAGATATCTACTAAAGGTAAACCACATCTCCCGCCTTATATATCAATCTTCG
The DNA here is from genome assembly GCA_022578605.1 of Camillea tinctor. Taxonomy (NCBI): domain Eukaryota; kingdom Fungi; phylum Ascomycota; class Sordariomycetes; order Xylariales; family Graphostromataceae; genus Camillea; species Camillea tinctor. Next base: position 460,592 of record MU394063.1, on the reverse strand, counting down.
TGCATGAATCGGTGCAGCGCCTGGTTCCTCGCAATATATCCCCGAATCCTCTTCCCGAAAACCCACAACGGAATCGTCAACAGGTTCACAGCTACGAACACAGCTCCCAGCACATTGAAAACCGCTAGGACACCATCTTGAGCGAGCCAATCGTTGACGAAGTAGGTTAACCCGAAAGTGAGTAAGTTGCGAGCATTGATAGCCACGAATGCTATGACCGAGAAGAAGATTCAGTAAGTAATTAGTATATGTATGTCTTTTCTTCGTTGGTGAAGGCGGGATGATTCGACTTACCTTCTTCACTTAATTCCTTATGCGCATCAATCACATACCCAAACACGCAAGCATTGGAAAAGGCCAGGCTCATATTGGCAAGTCCAAAACACAAGACGGGTCCACTCCAGTGTGTTTGGAAGTGCACCGTAGCCCCAAAGCCGAAGAAACCAGCGATACCGATCAAGAATGAAATGATAATAGGCGGAAGACGGAACTCGGGCTCGTACACGCCTCGGTTCTTCTTGGCCAGCCACATACAGACCCAATCGTTCAACGGGCCTGAAGCTACTTCTCCAACGAAGGTAAGAATAAACGGGGAGAGCGATATCAACCCGGTTTCTGACACCGAGAAGTTGTATGGCGGCGCTGTGAAAATGACTGCGTTCACGACGCTGAAAACCACGATCCAGGTCAGAGTAACCCCGTACAACAGGAACGCCCATAGCACAGCTGGGTACCAGAAGATGACCAAAGGACGAAGAAATATCTTCCAAAGGGGTGTGCTAGTGTAGGTGCCGGTGAATAGTCGCAACGATCGCACCCACGGCTCCTTTTTCTCAACCTGAGCTCCCGACTCTGATCCATTTTCCCTTTGTTCTTCAACTGCGCTTTTCTTCTCTAGGTTCTCGGATTTAGAATCTGCAGCAACAGCCATCAACAGACGCTGTTCCTGTGATTGTCTTTTGTAGGCCGTCTCGGGGACGAAAAGAATGACTAGGGGAAGCAAGATGCCGAATAGTATAGCACACCAAATCAATGTCCACTGCCATCCTTGATCCTATAACAAACATATAGGTTAGTTCGGTTCCCATGATAATAATCATAATTATTGAGGGGACTTACTTCAATGATGTATCCAGCAATTAGAGCACCCCCTGAGATGCCACAGAGGAGGAACATATTCCACATCGCAATCCTGGTCGCACGTTCGTGGACAAAATAGATATCCGCAATAGTACACTGAACGAGAACCTCATATGGAGCCATGCCAAGTCCACTCCAAACCCGAGACCCGAGAAAGCTGTTATAATCCTTCGCCAGGGCACCCCAGATGCTGCCTGACAACATGATGATGCTAGAAATCACGTATACGGGACGGCGGCCGATCTTCTTGGCGATCGGGTTGAAAATAAACAACGAGATACCAATCAATAAGATAACCCAGGCTGTTGCTTGCGAGAGGGTGTTGACGGTCACATTAAGCTTGGCGGCAATCTCAACAAAACCCGGTGACAGCATCGGACCGTAGGCGCCCACAACTGCGGCGGACAAACCCACGATCACCAATATGATATCCTTGTGCCATGTCGCCCACTAGTAATGATTAATCTCAACAATCCTCGATTATTGTCGGACTTGGTTACTCACATTCAGCGGATCGTTGGGCGAATCGCTCGGCTGGGGGGAGAGAATGATGTGTTCGTACCGTCCCTTGCCGTGCTTTAGCAATTCACGGGGAATCGACTGATATTCGTTTGGCACATCGGACTGATCAGAAAGGATAACTAGAAGATGGTGGTCAGCATACGGCACTCTGGCTGTCAACTCGCGGTCATAAATACATACCAGTGCCAGGCACTTGTTCCATGTGCGGATCCTCGAGGATTCCCCAAACCATTTTGGATTCAACGCAGACTACCCAAGTGTATAGAGATGTAAGATGATGACATAGGTATGAAATGTCCAAGTAATCTAAATCACCCCGGGGGGCAGAGGTCTAAATACGATGTTTTGGTCCTCATATTGCTAATCTCTGACTACTAATACTACGCACAAGGGTCTGAGCACTGCTACATGCCGTATGAAACGCTTCACCATACCCATCTGCTTTGCTATCTGACCACTCAGGCAGCTCAATCCCTCCACAAGCTGGCAAACCCCCTTGTCTCAAGTAGGAATAGAGGCAGCAGAAAGGATCGGCATATGCACTCCGCATATTAAAAACTTGGAGAACGACGGCCCCAGACCCTCGTCGTTCAACTACCGGTTGATATCATGAGTCGCAGTGCGGGGAAGGCTAAAAAGGACAATGATACCCTCCCCCCCCCTACTCCTCCTGCCTTGGTTGTGTAGGCTGCGAGCTATACCGGCAATGTCTACGAGGCGCTCTGCTATTCGACGCCGTCCACCAAAGCTGAAAAGCCGGTCAGATGGTGATGCGGAGGCCGAGCCAACAGCGTAACCGGGTTCGTGTTGCGTCGTAATACCCGAGGTCATATTGCTCAAACTAGGTATGATGCGCAAAATAAGTTATTGCTGCACGTAGGGCTCAAGGGTTGAAGAGGACAGAGGGGCATGTGTAGATGTATATGTGTGTGTCTTGCTACATAGTGCTCGCAATTTCTATAGCCAAGGAATCTTAACATACCTACCTATCTCTCTTAAGCGAGAAAGAAAAGAAAAGAAAAGACCAATTCCAAACAACCATGACCGCACCGCAACCCTCCACTCCCCCGCCGCAAAAGACGGGAATCCGCGTCCTCGTCGTAGGCGCCGGGTTCGCGGGTCTGACGGCGGCCATCGAGTGCCACCGGCACGGGCACTCGGTGACCCTGCTGGAGAAGTTCCCCGAGCTCAAGCTGCTGGGCGACATCATCTCGTTCGCGCCGAACTCGTCGCGCATCTTCCAGCGGTGGCCGGGCGTCGCCGAGCAGCTCGAGCCCATCAGCCACCGCGCCGACGGCCTCACCATCAAGACCTGGACGGGCGAGACCCTGCTCACGCAGACCTGGTCCGCCGAGGAGGCCAGCTGGGGCATCCGGTACGACGGCCACCGCGGCGAGTTCCACGAGATCGTCTACCGCCACGCGCGCGACGTGCTGGGCATCGACGTGCGCCTCGGCGCGCGCGTGGAGGACTACTTCGAGGACGAGAGCGAAGCGGGCGTGCTGCTCGAGGGCGGGGAGCGCATCACGGCCGACGTGGTGCTCGCGGCCGAGGGCGTGCGCAGCCGCGGGAGGAAGATCGTGCTCGGCTTCGAGGATAAGCCCAAAGCGTCCGGGTACGCTGTCTACCGCAGCTGGTTCGACGCCGACGAGATCTCGAAGGACCCCGACCTCAAGTTCCTGACCGACTACGGGGACAAGCACGTCTGCTGGCTGGGGCCCGACGTGCACTTCATCGCCGCGTCGATCAAGAAGGGGCAGGACTTTTCGTGGGTTTGCACGCATAAGGTGGGTTTTTGTTCTCCCACTGTCCATAATTCTTCCCCTCCCCTCTTCCCCTCCAAAAACAAAAAATTAGTGATGGGATTCTCATTATAACCTCTCCCCGGAAATAATACACTAAACAAAACGCAGGACGACCAAGACATCGAAGAAAGCTGGCAGCTCGAGGCCCCCCTCTCCGACGCCCGCAAAGTGCTCGAGGGCTGGGACCCCATCGTGCAGAAGATCCTCGACAAGACGCCCTCCCCGCTGATCGACTGGAAGCTCGTGTACCGCGACCCGCTACCGACCTGGATCTCGGGGGGGCGGCGCATCGCGCTGCTGGGGGACGCCGCGCACCCGTTCCTGCCGACGTCGATCCAGGGCGCGAGCCAGGCCATGGAGGACGGCGCGACGGCGGCGGTGTGCCTGCGGCGCGCGGGCGCGGACCGCGTCCAGGAGGCCGTCGCCGCCTTCGAGGCCCTGCGCTACGAGCGCGTGCGCTCCGCCCAGAAGACCGGCGAGCAGACCCGCGACATCTGGCACAAGGCCGACTTCGCCGCCGCCCGCGACAACCCCGATCGCCTGCGCTTGCGGCGCGAGGCCTGGCTGCTGGATTTCGACGCCGAGGCGTATGCCGAGGCGAATTATGCGAGGACCGTCGAGGTGCTACGGGAGGGAGGCGGTGGCGAGGAGGCCATGATGCGCGCGAGGAAGATGCATGTGCCGGAGGGGAGGGACGGGTATTTGGAGTATAATGATTGAGGGAAGGGTAAAATCGGAGGAGGGGAGGGGGGATATGGGTATATATATATATATAGTAGAGATGTTACATAACAGGATGGATAGGAATGGTGTGCATAAAGAATAGAAATGTAGATGAACTGTTTAATATTTTTTGGTGTGTTTTATCTGTTCGTGTCTGGCTATATACAAATCGTCCTTCTCTTTCGATCTCCCTCGTCACTCTTCCTCCTTTCCCCTTTAGATCTATAGGTATGTAGTTGTGTCAATGATTTTGTGTCTGCATAGACAGACAGGTAGAGTTATTAAGTCGTCCGCCACTCTTTCTTTTCTTTTTCTTCTTCAGATTCTCCTTAAATGTGGATGTGGGTATAAACATGAATGTATGTACATAGAAGATAGACATCTCAGTTAAAGATGGTTTGGTTTTTTGGTTGGGGGAGTATTGTATGTGGTAGGCAAGGAGTATTTGGCGAGATCAGTGTTGAAGAATAGGGGAGGCCATGATATAGAGTATGAGTGTTATATATCATCCATTTCCTTTCTTTTCCGTTTACATGTGGCCGTCGAGCATGGCCTTAGCGAGCCAAGGCCAGCCGAGGACAAGACCCATACCGGGAGCGTAGCTAAGGGGAAGAAGCAAAGTCAGTAAAGATGGAAAGATATACAAGCAAAATTGATGAGTATAAAGGAAAAGCTTACATAGCGGCCTGTTGGACTCGGGCCCTTGCAATGCGACCCCAGTCGCCGCGCTGAGAGGCGAAGCTGGGTCTGGGTGACGTCGGGGGCTCGATCGAGCGGATGAACTGGCGCCAGGCTGGGAGAGCTGGGGTCCGGAGACGAGCAGCAGCTTGGACTGGAATGGCCGACATGGTTTATTGTTTGGGTTGTTGAATTAAAGTGTAGTGAAGCTATTCAGAACAGTGGAAGTCGAAGGATGCTTTCCCGGGGTGTGATATGTATAGTCGAAGAGAGATGAGATGAGATGAGATCTGAGTCTTGGAGAGGATGGGTGGAATGTGTATGTATGTATGTATACACTGGAGGACTGTGTAGATGATCTTGGTGATGGAATATCCAGGGAAATCCTACAACTGGGAGGCGGTGGTGTCAGGAGATTCTTATACGTCTGACCCACGATAATTACGATGACGGAACTCGGGGGCGGTAACGCGGTACTTGCCTACCTACACTACGGAATAGCTACATACAATGACAGGCTGTACCCCTCCCTCCCCCCTTACCATATTCCAGCGAGAAGGTCGCCGCTCCCGGGGAAGAGAGCTGAGTCAACAACGTACGAGCTGAGAAAATCCCGCCTGATCTTCGCTAACAAGCCTTACGAAGAGGGTACCCTGCCGTATCTACGTGTTACGTGCTGGCATAATGGTACATACACCTTAGCTCGCGTGTGATCCCGACCACCTGGGTTTCGCTTCGCTGGGCTGGGCTGCCCCTTCTCCCGGAATTCAACGTCGAAAACGTTAGGAGATGAGCGAACGGTAGGCGGGCGGCGGCGGAGGAGGAAGAAAACCCAACGGGGGGGTTCCCTTTGACCCGGCTGGAAGGGGGGCGGCGCCTTACTTCCTCCCCACCTTTTCCCTCCCAGATCCCAGAAATGTCAGGCCACGGCTCACGAATTTGGTAAGTGAGCTTGCTGGGGATCGTGGTTATTACACTGGTTTATGCCATGTGTGCTATTTTATCTTTCTAGGTGAGATTTTCCTTTTCGGTTCCGGCCTTTGGGGGAAATAAAGCGCGGGTGATCAGAAGTCGAGGCCAGGCCAGGCTTTGGCAACTAGGTACGTACTACCTGGTAGTGTACCGTATAAACCTATCCCGTAACCCCCTTGTTCCTTCTGGACCCCTAGGTAGACAGAAGAAAGCAAAGAAGTCTTGGGTTGCGCTACCTAATCCATGGTATGGGGTTTTAGTGCAAACTGTCAGCTGTGCATAGAACATCAAAACAACTATGTACCTACGGGAACGTGGCCAGGCAATAGTATAGGGCGGGTCCTAAATGATCCGCGTCTAGGGGGTCATGTCATGCCACAAATAGCCCTTATGGGGTGTTGCAAGATGTGGAGGAGAATCCTTCAGGGAAGAAAAAAGGAGGCTTTAACGTATTGTGGTGTAGTGTACCCAAAAAGCACAGTTATACATAGGTTGAAGTTGGGGATGGGGGCACAGATGCAAAGAATGAGTAGACTTGCGTTCTAGAATAATGAGAATTCCGAGTGTTGTTATTGGCTCTATATCGGCGAACTCATTTTCCCCATAGGGAAGAACTCGGAGACGTAGCTGTACAACAAACCCAATAACGGAGAACTAGGTAGACGATTTCGGGGACCCAGAGATGAAATTTCCTCATTTGTATGTTTCCATTCCTATTCCCATTCCTATTCTTATTCTTGCTCGTAAAGTGATGGGATTCTGGTCTGTTTTAATGTGGCTTATGGTACGATGTGGTGTGATCGGAGTCGTCCGATGTTTTTTTTGTCTACCAACACTAGACTTCACGAGCAAGCGGGTCCGGAGCCAACTCCCAATCTCACTCAATCCAATGTAAGATCTAATGCTCTTCATCGTCGTCATTCCGTCCGAACACACGGACGGAACGTGACAAATTACAGGATATTTCTTAACCGAATGACGAGTTCCGAGTGCAATTTCCCGAATGGATGACTATATAATGTGAGTCGTTTCGCATAATCTTTCGGATGTTTCTCGATTCTTCTCCTGTCACATGCTTGCTCTTTTCGCAATTTAGGGGTTTTCTTCGCCGGAGGACAACGCATCCAAGTCGATCAATTGCGCAACCGCCAGCGCTTGTTTTACCAAGGGCAGCCGATAGCATCACATGCTGATATTGACAGGCACTTTGAGCTCCCTAGTGGCAGTTACAGGAGAGGACCGCGAGGGAATATCGTCCGACGTTAATCAGCACTGCGAAGCGTAATAAACATGTCGATTTTTGGCCAGGCGCTGTCATTAACATGACATGAGATTAAGCTAAAAGACGGATTCGTTATTTGAAGATGTCGCGCGTCCTTCTCCGCAAACTACTTGCGCTTGAAACAGGAGGCCGATAGCCGCCAACGATATGATCACCTTCAAGATGGATTTTCTAACCTAGAATAAATAGGAGATGAGACGATCCAGGGCTGCTTCAGAGACACCCAAATGCATAATGGAATGAAGTATTGTTCTCAATACCGCGTTTCCATCAACGCCAAAAACATCCACTTGGTTATTCTTCATCACATATTATCGGATTGAAAGCTTTCAATATATTGCCGCCGGCAACCGAGACTCTACTACGATAAAGTGTCTAGCTGCATGAATCACTTGAGTAGGCTCCTTGAATCAGGATTACACATATCATTCTAGCTGCGTGCTTAGGTCTAGCGCTGATTCAAAAGACAGTAACCCGATCTTTTGGTTTTAGATAATCGGGTTTCACGTCGATGATAGTGTAGCTCGGGGGTGGCAACACTTCACATGTCTAACACTCTTCGTCAGCGGAGCTGTTGTGTACAGTCATAGTTACGTTGATGATCGAAAAGGCCTCGCATGCCCTGTTTCCTGGAGTTCTATGCTTACTATGCAGCTTTGATGTTGGGTGCTTTACTCTATCTGAAACTAAGCCCATGTGTGTGTAGCAGCGAATCAGTATCTAGTTCCAATTTTATACTGTCGTGTGGTCGGAGGCAAGCTGCGGAGAAGCTGGGTACCCTGAGGAATATCTTGCTAGGTAATGGGCATTTAAGCCCGCGAAACAGCCTCTCGGCGCTCTTGACCCGAAGTGTCGCTACGGGCCGGCTTCTCCGGTGTACCCATCTAATGAGACTCTATAGTCCGACTACGAGATGATAGGTTACGATGTTTTCCGGGCTAGTAATACTAGGTAAAACATACACAACTGAGTCACTCCGAACCTTGCATTTATTCAATTGAAAGATAAATCCTCAGTTTCAGTACATAGATTGCGGAGGTGCATGGAAGCAGTAATCGGGGGTTTCTACTCAAATTATATCTACAACTACCTAAGATACCTCTGACATATGAGGTCAACCTTTGTATATCCAACGACAGCTAAAGGTCCCACTGTAACACATGATACTAAATGCTGTAGGAGAGTTTGAATGTTGCGATCTGAGAGGCCAAAGTCATACTCCTCGAGTGCTGGGGTTGCTGAAACCCAGTGACCTATTTGTATGTATATATTCCATGCTATCGTGTCTGTTTAGTTCGAGCTCCTCGGGCAAGAACGCTAACTACTACCTACACTTTCTCTCCATACGGAGTACGCATCATAATACATGCCATACCTCCCTTCATTACCTGCGTAAACTATGGTATATAATGTATATAATACATTGTGGATGTCAAAAATCTCTTCAAATCGCTACACATCGCTCTAGTAAACCACTAATTTCAGCGTTGAGCTAGAGATATAAAATCAAGAAGGCAATACCACATAACTGTTATAGGGTGAAACGGCCATTTGGGGACGTTTGGTTTAGAACGCGACCATTCATAAGGCAAGACATGGTGTCCGATAGCCAGTTGTGATTATAGTCCTCCATATAACGACACTTCGATTGTCTATTAACATTAGTACATTATAGGTGTCTCATAATAGACTTCAATCTAGGTACCCTATGTATATACCATGTATGAAATGATAGCATGACAGCTACGAATAGAGTATGAACATGCGGCCTTTATGCTCTATGTAAATGCATTATGCAATACATTTCGATTTAATGTCTGCTTTAGGGAGGACCGTGATTATAGCTGGAGTTACACAACGGAGAACCAACACTTGGTTTCCTCAACTCTTACATCGATGGCTACATGCTGTATATGTTATAGGCTATCAATGAGCCACATATTAATTAGTTTATTACTCTTTAATGAAGAAGGAAAACCCTTATTTGTTTGCATTATAACATTACTAGGAATCACTGTCATGTGTTAAGCCGAGCCATCTTCATCTTATAGCTACATTTACACCCACGTTCCCGATACCGCCTAGATAGGACTATATTCATCTAATATTCTATACGTCTAGGGCTTGTTGAGTAAAATGTATACCAAGCCAGGTTATACTTAGGTTCTAAAAATAAATGGGTTTGAATATACTTCTCACTAGATATCTAATATAAATATTTCAAATACAATGTATTTTACATAGTAGCCCTAGTAGGTGTTTGCTCGTCTTCCATTTTTTATGTGTAGCTGTGTCTCCATAGTAGGCAGTATTACCACTTACACCGTTTTATCTATGACACGTGGGTCCACTTACGTCCACCGATTGACACCAAATACTAAGGAGTGTTAATTTTTTAAGACTGGAAGGCGATACTGTAATACTACTTTGAACACTCCCAGGTATGTCACTAGTAGTACTTAAATCTTTAAATGGGAAGGAACTATCAGGAAGTAATGCTTTACTACTAGTAGTAGTAGTACTAGCAGTAGAAAGTGCTACCACTTCTATCACCTTCATGGAAAGTACGACAGGGATATTTGTTATCCCGATCCGATCTCATTGGATGAATCGGAATTCAGCGCGGTGTACTAGTAATGCACGGGCCAGGTCTAGGTCCCCAATTCGATACTCCGTGCAGATTGTTAAGGTAAGATAGGTCCCACAAGCAAGGTTATACCTCTCCCGTAACTACTTCTTCATCCTCCTAAATCTAAGCTAACCTAGTTGAAATCCATCCGCTCCCGCCTACGCGTTTAAACCCTTTTAACACCTCAATACACATACACATACACATACTAGAACCTACCTACCTTCAAAACCATTTCTTCCCACCCCTTTTTTTTCCTCTATGGTCGGCATCTCACCAACGGGCTTCGGAATGAGAATCGATGGATGGCCGGTAATGAACGCGACCTGCCGGCTGTGATTTATTTGGGGTTGTCATTGTTTATGCCGACCCGGATAACGAGACGTGTTTGCGACCGGCTTCGTCTTGCTTTTACTCGTTGCTCATCGCAACCGCGGCTGCAACAAGCAACAGCAAAAGCAACAGCAACGGCCCGAACCACCGCGCTATTTCCGATGGACATCATTTTGTGAGGCCACAGCCATACTATACCGCCCCGGTGAGTTGTAATTATTTACCCATATGCGGATCCGTATAATCGCCCATATTCCTACTGTTAGGTAGGGTATACTATGCTTTCAAAATCTGGCTGGTCAGTGATGAGCGACATGGTAAAAGGTCGGACTGCACTTGGGAACTTCTGGTTCTGAGATGCCCTCCTCGCTTGCAAAAAGCACGGCTTATTATTCATCGATTTATTATTATTACTATTTTTCCAAAATGGTAATAATAATTACAAGGTATATAACAAAAGCTGCGTCTTGGGTTTCCCCGTCTTATTGGGATTCATCAGCACCATTGGATCGTCCGATATACGGAACAAAGACACATTGTAAAACACGAGCTGCTATTCGGAGCCTAGCCTTGCAATACTACAATGAGGCATGGCCAAAGGCTGCGGCTTAGAGGATATTCCAGGGGGGGGGAGAGGTCACCTTTCCGAGGTCGAGAGAGGTTTGGGTCTCAAAGCCGCTGTTTCCTGCAGGTTGACGAAATGAAAAAGAAAAACTGAAAAGATCTGAGACCAGCCAATGATTTGATGATTTCTTGAATCATTTTCCTCTAACAACAACTTCCAACGAATTTCGCCATCAACCACTTGCACACACACCCCTCATTTTAATATGGAACACGCTGACTAAGAATTACTATAGGAACACGATTTCTTTCTTTCCTTTTTCTCCCTCTTTTCCCTTTCGAATTCGGCTATTAAAGTTAAAATAGGCTTGTATATAAATTTTCTCTTTCTCTTTTATTTCCCCCCTTTCTCTAATTTCCCCTTATACCTTTCCAAGTCACTTATAGCCTTCTTGAGCTTTTAATTACTATCGCAAAAAAAAAAGAAGAAAAAAGAAAAAGCTAATGGTTATTAGTCTATTTGCTTTATAGGTCTTGTTACCTATCCACCTGCCTCTACAATCTCCTCCTACCTGACTAGAGTCAGCTGCTGCAGTTCATTTTTAGTAAGTAAGATAAACAGTTAGATTAGACCCTAACCCTGCTGCTTACGTACTTTTCTACCTCTTTGCTGTTCTATGATTACTTATTAATCTCCTCCTAGACTGCTTAGGCTCTGTCTTTTCACATACACTCAGAACCACTTCATCTTCTGGGCCAATCGAAGCTATCATGACACGGCTTCAACAATACATACACAGAAAGGAACGGGCTCCATCTTCTTACCCTTACTTTCGCAAAGCAGCGCGGCCTCGCACATGACGAGCTCCTCAAGTACATTCTGAGTGCTGCGAGGTCCTGAAGCACGTGTACACCTTGGAGACATCCTGGAGACGTCTTCGAGATGGACCTCGGCCCCTACCCTGTGCCAAAGTGTCGGTTAGAAGGCTGTCAGTTAGGTGCCTTGGTAGACCGGCCATACTGTCTAGAACATCAGCGAAGAGAAAGCCTGCTAAAGGCAATGGAGGCTGCAGAAAAAGGTCCTCATATCAAAACCACGCCTCAGCCTGAGAGGGACTCGACTGTGCATTCACCCCCAAGACAGCACCCGTCACCAGCTCCTGAGGACGTAAAGAGAATAGATTCTAGTCATCAGAAATTAGGCGATGCTATAACAGTGCATTCACCAGCCACAGCTCCCACATCTCCTAACTCAAAAAGGCAATTGTCTGACAAGCATGTGGCAAGGAAGACTGCAAAGGTCTCTTCTCACCAAGGGCTACCATACGAACAAGCTTCTCCGACTTCAAATCGTACGTCTGCTGCCGAAAACTCGCTCTCGACCTTGACCTCGAGACCAACCAAACTGAAACCTTCAATGGGGACAAACAGACCAGATCCGCACGTGTTGAATCCCTCAGCGACTGGAGATAGATGTCGTATGCCATCCGAGAGTGTGCCTGGGTATTCGGAGGAGGGACATGGTGGGCTGGAGTCGGGCTTTAGGCTTCGCCCCGAAAATATATCTCTAGATGAATCATCTAAAGCTAAGAGGCATGTTGACCAAGGAAGTGTATTGGATCGGGAACGAACCTATAAAAGTCCGCCTCGAAATTTATATGCTCCAAACAACAATGTGCGGGGAACTCGCTTTCCAGGGCATGCTGGTGATAAATCTGTCGTAATAGATCTCACGGAAGACGACGTTGGGGCTCATCATTGTCACAGACATGACTATCCTGCACCTGCTCACGGCAGGCCCACCAATGGCCACATAATCCATCGTCATGGTCATTTTAATGGATTTAACAAGGCTTCTAGCCATAACCCCGCGCCCCATCGGCGAGAAGAAAATACTAGGGCAGAAGTCCGGACTAACCATAGGCTCAGAAGCCCCCCCCTCGGCCATTTTGGTTCGAAGAGGAAACTCCAGGACTTCCTCCCAAGCAATAGACTAAGCCCAGGTTCGAGTATATCTCCTAGTAACAACCTCGCCCAAGAAGGCGTAAAGGGTACCGCACCGTCCGTACAACCTCGGCCCAACCCTGAGTCGAGCCAGCGGCAACTAGAACACCCTATTGGGCTAAGCCAAACTCCTCGACCAACCATTAAGCTGGGTGGTTTGTCAAGTTCTGAGCCAAGACTGGGTGAGAACTTTCAGAAGAACGAAGCGTATGCTAGTAAGAGAGGACAAAGTCCTCTACCAAACCCCCCTGGCAGACCGTCCATGAACGGAAGTCACACATCTGCTACCTGGGAAAAGCCCATGACGCCACCTAACGTCCAGTCCCGGGTCCCTGGCAACCAGATAACTATAGAACCCGACATAAGCAGAACCCCTAAGATAAGCGGCATCCATAGAGAACATCAACCGCGTCCACACACTCCTCTTAACCCCCTTACCACTAGCAACGAGCCTATAAGGCCACCACATAATGGCCCTAGTAGTAGCTTACCTCGTCCATTATCCACGCACCTCCAGCAGAACAAACGTAGCTGGAAGCACCTGACGCCCGAAGAACGCCGGCAGGCCCGCGTCGCGCAGCACGATCCTGTGCTGTTCGACTCGTACATCTACGGCGACCTCAACCGTCCCAACCGCCCTGGTGACCCGCTCTTTTACATGCCCGACTATGCTCAACCCCCGCGGCCGACACGACCGGCCACGCATTTTGCCTACATAGATCCCCGTGTGCATTGGAGACGCTCCCGCTCCGAACAGTGGAAACGCAACAAACGCGAAGAGATGGCCGCCCGCGGAAGGCGTAAGGCGGAGGGAAACTTCGGTAGGGCAGCTCTGCATGTGGCGCGGCGCAAGGCGGCAGAAGCCGAGGCCGAAATCAAGGACTTGCAACCGGAGAAGGTGCGCAATGATCCCCAATGGATGGCTGCGGTAAGGGAGATGGATGAGATGGCAGCGGCGTATCACGAGCAGGCCAGGCAGAAGGATAAAGACAAGGACAAGGACAAGGATATGGACAAGGATAAGGGTAAGGAAAAAGACAAGAGAGAGAGGAAAGGGAAGGAGAGAAGCGCAAGCGCAAGTGCAAGTGGAACTGGGATCATTAATGGCACCGACGCGGATGATATGGATATGGATGTAGATGTGGATGTGAATGTCGATGTGGATATGGATGAATCACGGGAGCAATCGGAAAAAGGGGGAGAATGGAGTTTTATAAATCGGGTTGGGTAGGCTTTTGTCGTTGTTAGTGAAAACATGGAGACGGGAACTCACTGTACACACATCATCATTGCCATCGTCATCATCAACATATATACAGGGAGAGAGAAACAAGGCACACAGCACAGCACACACATATATTTATAAACCTATTTTTGCGATGGTTTTCATAATGTATAAGTTACATTGAAAAGACCATCCTATTTTTTTTTTTTTTGGCATTGGGTGAAGTGAACTGGTATATTGACAGTAACAGTTTTCTTCCGTGGGTGGGCTGTGACTGAGTAAATAGATCTAGTTCTATACTACCTATCCCCCGCTGCCTGCCCTTCGTTCTGGGGTAAGGGGCCGGAACCTGATAACTTACCTATGTACCTGCACAATGTGTGTATCTCGTATGAGTAGTTTTAGTCGGCATATCCTATCCTACTGAGCATGAATGGGTCAGGGACTAACGCACTTCAGTGAGTTAAAAGGGGGCGAAGGGGGGACAGCGTGTGGAAAGTATTATAGATGACGTAACGTGCTTAGCCTATAGCTTTATAAACTTCCAATGCAAATATCACACGTACATACCTACCTAATGTTCACTCTATTCCAAATACCCACACTTACCACTCCCCTCTTCAAGCCAACGGATCCTCGCCATATTTCACTGGACTTTTAACTTGTAACTTTTTATTCCAGTTAAATTTATTGTAAAAACAATGTTTAAAGGGGATTAATCTCTTACCCCCCCTTTTTAATTCTCTTTTTTAAGTTCCCTCCTTTATTTTCTTTGGAACCATCCATTCATCTCCCTAATTTTTAAATACTCCTCCCCCCTCCTCAAAATCCTATTTTCATATTCCCTTCTCAATAAGAAAAAAAAACGAATCGTCATTTATATATTTTGTACAATAGACCGAAATCCAAGTTTACCGCTTAGACAGCAAATTCAGCGCACTCCCCGCGAGTATGAACCCGGCCTGGTCCTTACTCACCGCGTGCTTGGTCTTGACCAGGAACTCCTCGCCCGTAGCCACCTTCCTTACCTTCAGCGCGACCTCCCCTTTACCACCATTCCGCAGCATCTCGTATAATCCAACGGTATCGACCTCATCTCCGGCGCTGATGCGGTCGTAGTCTGTCTCGTCGGCGAATGTCAGGGGCACGACGCCCTGCTTCTTGAGGTTGGTCTCGTGGATGCGGGCGAAGCTCTTGGTGAGCACGACGCGGGCGCCGAGGTAGCGCGGCTGCAGGGCGGCGTGCTCGCGCGCGCTGCCCTCGCCGTAGTTGTGCTCGGCGACCACGAGCCAGGGGCGGCCGGCCTCGCGCCACCGCCGCCCGAGCTCGGGGATCGTGTGCGCGCTGCCGTCGAGGTCGTAGGCTACGTTTACTTCGCCCGTCTCGGCGTTGGTGGCCGTGTTGAGCGTGTTGGCGCTGATGTTGGGCAGGTGACCCTTGTACTTGAGCCAGGGGCCGGCGGCGGAGATTGTGTCGGTCGTGCACTTCCCGGTCACCTTGACCAGGACGCGGAGGCCGGTGAGATCCGAGTTGGGGAAGGGTTCGAATGGCTCAAGGAGGGCTAGGCGTTCAGAGGTAGGTGGTATGACTACCTCAACCGAGGAATTGGGGGGTTGGGCAAGGGCGCGGAATTCCTCCCGCGCTACCTCAAATGGTTGAGATGGAATTTCCTTGCCTGAGGGGGGCGAAAAGCGGAATTCTTTGCCTGTCGGGGTGGTGATGGAGTCGGTTACGGGATTGAAGATCGTAGTACCAGCGAAGGCCATAGCGGTAACAATTTCGGGGGAAGCAAGGAAATTCATCGTGTCGAGATTACCATCGTTGCGGCCACGAAAGTTGCGGTTGTATGAAGTCAAGATAGCATTTGGTGTGCCCTTCTCCACCCCGTCACGTCGCTTCCATTGCCCAATACACGGGCCGCAGGCATTCGAGAGGACGGTGCCGCCAGCTTCTTTAAATGTTTCCAGGGGCCCATCACGTCGAAGCGTTTCTCTAATCTGGTCGCTACCCGGCGTAATGTAAAAATCGGAAGCCGGCTTCAAACCTGCTTCCATGGCCTCGCGCACCATGCCCTCACATCGGGTCATATCCTCATATGAGCTGTTTGTGCAGCTGCCAATAAGACCCGCTGACAATTTCTCGGGCCATTCCTGCTCTTTCACGGTCTGCTTGAACTGAGAGATGGGTGTAGATAGATCGGGGGTGAAGGGACCGTTGATATGAGGCTCTAGAGTGGACAGGTCGATAGTGATAACCTCGTCGTATTGGGCACCGGCATCGGCCTTGAGCTGGACAATCTCGGAGAACTTCTTGGCCTCGGCAGCGACATCTTTACGGTGGGTTGCCTCTAGGTAGCGGACATGAGCTGGGCTAAAAGGGAAAATCGAAGTCGTAGCTCCCACCTCGGCTCCCATATTGCAAGAGGTAGCCATGCCAGTGCAGCTGAGGGTCTCAACACCAGACCCAAAGTATTCGATGATGAAGCCAGTGCCACCACGAACAGTCAGTTGTCCTGCGAGGTTCAGAATGATATCCTTAGGCGAGGCCCAGCCACTGAGTTTCCCCTTCAGCTCTACACCCAATATACGAGGAGCCTTGAGTTCCCAAGGAGCACCAACCAGTGCCTCAACAGCATCAGCACCACCAACACCAATGGCTATGGTGGACAAACCTCCAGCATTGGGGGTATGGCTGTCGGTGCCGAGCATCATCAAACCAGGGGCTGCATAGTTTTCAAGGACGCTCTGGTGGATGATACCAGCACCGGGGGGCCAGAACTCGATTCCGTACTTCTTAGCGGCCGACTCAAGGAAATCAAAGACTTCCTGGTTCATCTTGATACCGGACTCGAGATCGGACTTGGCACCATTCTCGCCGACGATCAGATGGTCGCAGTGAATGCTGGCGGGGATAGCCGTGGTAGGTAGGTTACATGTCATGAACTGTAACAGGGCCATCTGAGCCGAGGCATCTTGCATGGCGACTCGATCGGGCTTGAGCTTGAGGTTGGCAGTACCACGAACATCGCGGCCACCGTTGGTGTTGGTCAAGAGAGACTCCTCGGCATTGTCCAGATGACTGTATAGGATCTTCTCGGCCAGGGTCAGAGCTCTGCCCTTTCCCAGAACCTCCTTTACTTTCTCATAGTTCTGAATCAGCTTCAGATAAGGGGGTATACGAGGATTGGAGCTGTCGAAGGTAGGGGTCGCAAAGGAGCGAGTGCTGGCGATATCACCACGGCGACCACGGTTTATTATGCTCTGCGAAAAAGATGAAGAATAGGAATTAGCTTGGACTGTGATTTCATTTTATTTTATTTTCAGTTTCAGGTTCATTTTCGTTTTTAACATACCCGAAGGCTTGCGCCTCGGCGGCATGCAAGCTCAATTGCTCTCATTCTTCTTCTTCCCAGTTGACTATCATACTTGGTCAAAGGTATGTAAATAAAAGATTAAAAAAAAAAGAGAAGAAAAAAGTTGCGTCACGATAAAATCCCAAAGTTCTCCATAAAAAAATTAAGTTACTTGGTGTAAGTGGCATTGAAGTGATCCTGATTGGTCAAATATAAAGATTTTGTGCGATGCCGGAGAATCAAATCCCATCTATCCCTGTCCCCTCTTCTTGGAAGACATATCGAGGGGTTCCTAGCAGGCGGGACCTATCCATACGTGGGGTACCTATTAGTAGGTCACTAAGTACTATACTCCTAGGTTAGATTAGATGCATTAGTTATAGTAGACACCTATCTGCATACACCATGTAATTGCATATTTTGGCTTGAATGAGGTTATGTTCAACTTTCATCTCAACTTTCATCTCAACTTTCATCTTTTTTTCTTTTTTTTTTCTTTTTTTCCTGCTTTTTCTCCCCTGTGCCCCCATCCTCCTCCCCATATTTTCTTTTTTCTTTCTTTCAATGTCAAACATTCCTTTCTATTTCCCTCCCAAGAACATTCCTTCCGTTCCTCCCGTTTACGATTCTCAAATATGCGTTTGAGCGGCAAAGTAACAGGGTTCAAACCTGTATGAGACATGTTTGAATCCACCATAAGATGGTTCTTCAGCTGTTACCTAAGTACAGCCTCGTGGAAATGAAAGGGAAATAAAACATAGTCAGCGTACATATTGCATCTCGCCTTGCCTTACATATACCTCGCATAGCCTAGAGATCACCACTCTAGTATACACACACACATATTTACACCGGCCTACTTCCTAAAAGGACTACATCTCACCATGATACAGCATAACGAATACTCAGGTCCAGAGTCACATAACTTACACGCTGGTTTTGTTTATCAATAATTTAATTAATATTATACTGTTATATTATGCTTTGCTTTGTTCTCTGGCTCTACTACAGTTAACAAAATATCTAAAGGGGCCACTATTGAGTTCGAGATAGGGAGGACCCCCTACCTGTTCACAGCTGTATGAGGCTGTAAGGGACTAGGGACTATTGTCCCCAGTCTATGACACCCAACCACCATACTATTTATTTAGAAAAAGGGCATATAGAAAATATTTTGATAAGGGAATGTATGGATCTATACTGAAAACAAACACCGACGTGCCATGCCAAGGAAAAAAAGGGAAGAAACTATCGCAGACTTATAATGTGGTTCCTGGTTCCTCCCAAACACTATACACCTAAATCTGCACCCTTTATTGAGCCTCCATGCTTTCCTTCTTTTCCATGCTTTTCTTTTTGTTTTCTTTTTCTTCTTTTTCTCTTCGGACCTCATTGCTCCTTTTTATATTTTCAGCTCTTATACGAGTCAGCACTCGATTGTGAAAATGATACTACAATACTACGTGAATAGAATCTCTACACCGAATCTTCGGTCCGGTTGCCCCGAGCCTTAGTCCTCACGGTCTCTGGCGGCCCGGCTATTGACTCGAAAAGTTACCTACTTACTCTGATTGTTCAAAAAAAAAAAGATACCTGTTAGCTCAAAAAGTCACGGCTTCCTGTAGGATTCTCCATCTCACGAATTACTATGAAAGTACCAGGTAGAACCACTTTTATACGGCTTGGGGTCTCGGCAACAAAAATATTCTTGTCTTTGACACGGGCTACAACTCGTATCCTGTCACAACATAAGGTTATATTATTACTGGATCCCAGACCTGTCAGATGGATATTTCAAATCTAGCCTCAATCAACCCCCCACCCCCCGCATACATAGGAGAACAAACGGCGACCACGAAACACGACTTTTGGTGTGTCCCGTAACCCAGGATCACCGAATCCTATCTGCAGGTCCGAGTCGCCTATCTAGATCCAGTGCGTATACTACTCTATGTACCATCTCGCGTGTTTCCCACGCTCCAGAATAAACTCTGCCCAGAATTCAGCACCGACCTAAGCCCAAAGTATTCATTCCTCTTAACAAGTTACCTAGGACCACTTGCCCTATTTAACAACCGAACTTACTCATTCTTTTGCTATCCCACTCTTTTCACCAACACGTAGGTATTTTGTTTCTATTAAAAGGCTTTTCGTAGATACCTATCCGTAGCTCAATGCGTATGAATGACTACTGCGTATATCGTTCCCTTACATCCCCCCCTCATTAGGCTTAACGTCACTCTGTACAATACCAAATCTGGACTGCCTTTAGATCGATGCCTTGCTTCTATCACATCTGTCTTATTTGTTGAGGAATAAGGTGGGAAAAGGCACTAATAAATAACACAATATTAGTATGCAATGCTAGGGGTACTTTGGTACCACCACCACAACCCCCCTCTCCTGTGTTCGTCCCCGGAAACATACGATAACAAGTTCCTGCTGACTAGTTTTCATAGAGCATAGTGAAGTCATCTTATCAATAGAACACCACCTAGGTGTTACATTGGAATTCAAATTATCCAGTTTCCAAATAGCTTCGAGATGTCAGGGTTAGTTACGGAATCCGCCTTCCTGGACGCCCCCCTCCACCTATACTATCCCATCTACCCTCCAATAATATGCCCCAGTCAAGAGGAAGCTGTCAGGGAAGACCCCCGTGTTCCACTGGACTCGATGATGTGAGAGGCTGTTACCTACCAATCGAAAAAAGTAGTCACGGATAAATATTCCCGTTACATATCGGGACTCAACGTACGAACCATCCCCCCTTCTTCTTCTAAGTATAGCTTAGGGATTCGCAATTGGGGACGTCATATACCCACATATCGTAGGACTACATAGGGGCTCTCATGTAAGGAAGATAATTGACTAGAGATAAATGGCGCAGAATGGTGTGTAGTATAATAGGGTGTCATACCTTCCTCGTCCCCGTACGCCGGGTCCCCAGATTCAGCCGGCAATCTTGCCATTCAACAGACAACATCCAGTCATCATGGCAGGCATATGGCTACTCCCTTTAATAGTGCTTTTCGGTCTGGCAGTCTACCGGCTATTGCAGGTTGGACGGAGACCACCAAACTACCCCCCAGGGCCCCCTACTTTGCCCATCATTGGCAACTTACACCAGATCCCCGCAGAGAACGGGCATATCCAGTTCCAGAAGTGGGCCAAAGAATATGGGTAAGACAGAGCTCATAGTTTCTATGAAATGTGTAGATATAAGCTAATACCACATCGATAGCCCTGTATACTCTTTGATCCTTGGTACAAAGGTGATGATAGTCCTCTCATCGGATCAGGCAGTTAAGGATCTCCTGGATAAAAAGAGTTCGTTGTACTCTTCACGTCCAGAGACATACATCGCGCAGGTCGTCAGTGGTAGACATGTTGTCCCTGGAGGCTACAGAGTCCTTCTTATGGTTAGTGACAGCATACACTTATATATCCACCAAAGACTAAGGCTAATAAAATTCATATTCAGCAATATGGAGACAGGTGGCGCATGGCCCATCGTATCTATCATTCCATTCTCAACATCAGAGCTGCCAAGAGCTTCGTTCCCTACCAGGACCTTGAAAACAAGCAGATGCTCAACGGGCTTCTGGATGAGCCCGATTCTTTCATCGACCACCTGCGCCGATACTCTTTCTCACTGACTACTCAGATGACATATGGATGGCGTTCTGACAGGCTGGATAACCCCAAGCTGAAGGCGCTATTTTACAATCTCCATGAGTTCTCCAAAACCATGGGTACCACGGCCGCAGCGCTTCTTGATTTGTTCCCTCCTCTACGATACCTACCTGATTTCATGCTCCCGGCGCGGCGGTATGCGAAGCAATTGCATACCGTTGAGAAGGCCTTGCATAAAGGCAACTGGATGGAGGTAAAAGCAAAGTTAAAGAACGGCACTGCTAAGGTTAGTTGGCCGTCCCCAACCTGAACTACACCCTATTGTCGCTGTATTTGTTATAGTTTCTTTTTGTATACACTATCACTGACCCGTTTTGACAGCCCTCGCTATGTGTCGACCTAGCCAAGGCCCAAGACACGGAAGGGTTCTCAGACGAGCAGGCCGGCTACATCGCGGGCAACCTCCTGGAGGCGGGCTCGGACACAACAGCGGCGCAGCTCGTGGGGTTCGTGCAGGCCATGCTGCTCTACCCTGAGGTGCAGAAGAAAGCGCAAGAGGAGATTGACCGCGTCTGCGGTGACCGCATGCCGGACATGGACGACGAGATGGACCTGCAGTACATCCGCGCGTGCATCAAGGAGTGCCACCGCTGGATGCCGACCGCCATCATGGGCATCGCCCACTCCGTCATCAAGGACGACGAGTACATGGGCTACAAGATCCCGAAGGACTCGACCGTGGTGTTGAATGTGTGGTATGTACCTGCCCCAGCCCTCCCAATCTATTTCCTCCACCTACCCTACCCTACCCCTAACATCTCTCTCCCTCCCTCTTTATCTATAACACACGCTGAACTTTCTCTCCCCAGGGCAATCCACATGGACCCGCAGCGGCACAAGAACCCCTCCGAGTTCTCGCCCTGCCGCTACCTCTCGGACCTCACCAACTCGATCGAATCGGCGCAGTCCAAGGACCCCTCGCAGCGGGACCACTTCCTCTTCGGGGCGGGCCGGCGCATCTGCCAGGGCATGCACATCGCGGACCGGTCGATGTTCCTGGCGGTGTCGCGCATGCTGTGGGCGTTCCGCTTCGAGCCCGCGCCCGGCCACCCGCCGCCCGACCCCGCCGCCCTCATCCCCGGCATGCTCGTGCAGCCCCGGCCCTTCCCCGCGCGCATCGTGCCCCGCAGCGAGAAGCACGCCCACGCCGTGAGGGACCACTGGGCCGAGTGCCGGGCGCTGCTCGATGAGGAGGCCCAGTGGAGGGAGATACCGAGGGGCATGCCGCTGTCGACGTATGAGCCCCCTGCTGCGGCGGAGAAGGAGAAGATGTGACGTGGATTTCTTTTGGAGTGAAGTCCCCCTCCCCACCTCCTTCTTTTCGTGTACTTTTTGGTTTCTTTGCGGTATATATATATGGGGGAAGATGGAACAGGTTTTTGAGTGCCTTGGGATTGGGCATGGGGTTATGGAAGACTACCTAGGTACCTATGTAGATATGCTTTTTTGGGTGAGACTACTTCGATCTTTTTATCTCGCGATGAATTTGAAGTGGAAACTTCTTGTTTCTTATATATATATATATATATTACTAGATATCTGATTGTCTCTGTCTGGTTTAACACCTGTCGGGAGATGGGGAGGGAAAATAGTTTGTATATACGTATATCCCTGGTGAGGCTATATCTAGTTATCTGTTCTCGATTTTGTTTGTCTTCTCCGACGAGAAAGGGAAATCGGTATATTGTCCATATAAGTCACAATCATTAATTAGTGTCAGCCTGGATAGTATTATTGTCATGAACTACCTACATATTGACTAATCACCAACAAGCTATCAACTTTCGCTTTTGCCTAACCATTATAGACGGCGTGATACGCGATAAGACTAGATCTCACCTCGAAAAAGGACAATAATATGAAATCTCTCGATTGAGTTCATCCGTAACTACCCGGTGATCGTCCATCGTCGGATTATAGTTCAAGAAATGATACCCGGATGATATCAACGAGTTTTGCCCCTCTCACTCCGTGTGACAACAACCCAACCAGATGAGAATAACTATACATCATCTGCTAGTGCGTATCTCCTTTAATTCCGAAGAATGATATTCCAGATCGACGGCTTAAGAGATATAAGCTAGAAACCAATAAATCAACGCCCCCTCCCCTATACTCTTGAGGTTGGCGTCATGGTTTGAATAATCAAAAGCTGGTTGGCTGGTCATTTTCTGCGACTTAATCTTAGTAGATTTACTTGTGTATTAGACTAAATCGGGTTTCCCACAGTAGTAATAAGGAAGATAACTTCATAATCATAGTTCACAACCTTCCATGGAGTAGTGTCTCCTTTTCTGCACCCTTTCATCTGGGTCCTAGAATAAGCACTTATTACACTCATATTTTGACAAGGATATACGAGTTGGTCTTACAAAGATGGTCACGAGCTACCTGATCGCTTTTTCTAACACGAGGTAGACAGGACAGCCGGATAGGCTATCTCGATGGCCACTCTCCACGCAAGAGTTTCCTTGTTGAGATCCAACAGCGCCGCAGATGATGATTATGTACAACGGACCATCGTCCCGATGGGGGCTTGATGAATTATTTATGATTGGATAAGGCTGGCTAGACGATCGATGTGAACATGCAAGGTAGCTAGGATGGTGAATAATTAAAAAGTGAGACCAAGGGTCTATGGGCAGAAAACAGCGATATTCATAGTTCTGACATACCACGAGAGTCATGTGTGTGAACCAGGATGAGTATATTACATTATTCACGACAGGGTTCCCGGGGTTGCGAGCTCCCGATAAAGGGCTGCAGCTAATGGCGCGTAATACTACGTATCCAACGTAGCAGTGCATACACACGCGTGTAAAGGAACAGCCAGATACAACATACTATATTACAGCAAATAGAAACCCAGTATACATGAAGAGCGTGAAGAAAAAAGGAAAGTTTGCCAGTAAGCTCGGACCTCTGCTTCCAACTTTTCGGCATCTGGGCCAGGATTGAAGCCGACGAGGAGTATGAAAAAAAGGAAAAAGGAAAAGAGAAGAGCAGCATGAGAAGGGAATAGGAATGTGTACCCGATTCGAGGGAAGAAAAAAGAAAAAGGAAACAAATCAGATGCACAGAGAATCTCCGTAAACTTCCACGTAGCACAATAGTGGTGTTGGGAGTCGTGGTGCTTCTCAGAAGGACTTCATTGTTACAGGTCACGTAGCAACAATTTCAGGTAAGTACGGTGTTACTACGCGGGGGTTGAAAGACAACTACATGTGATACCATTTTATATACGGAGTAATATACCTGGTAATAGCCTCTTTTCTTAGGAAGATACGTATATGCTAGCATGTACTCTAAGTTTGGACACATCACGGACCCTAGTGTACAAAGAAATAAAATCCCCCCCCTTAGGTCTCTCAAAACAATCTGGTTGTCACGTGGATTCCTAAACGACTGAGGCCTAAGTACTTCATTTTTGCTAAGTCCAACAAATTCTTTATTTGATTTAAGATATAGGAACGTGATCGCCAAGAGCTCAGCCAGACAAGTAAGTACTGACGTGCTACAAGACTTACCCCTGAGATATTTGTGATACCCACAAGAATATCATGTCTTGAAGAACCTGACAAGTCTGAAGACGTTGGTAAAAACATAAAATTCGCTGGATCGGATACTCACTAGGTTTTGATGAGTGGCGACTTTGACGACATCTAGCTATATTATCTATGCAAGGTATGGAATTTAAGCAGTATCTCCTGAATAATAAGATAAGCTGCGAAGAGAAGCTAGACTGTTCTTGTTTATCACAGCGTGCATATACGTCAATAGGCACTTGAAAATGAAAGAAAGAAGGGAAGATAGCTCGAAAATTAAATTTTTATTGCCTTTATCCGCATATCATTCGGGAGAAATGCACTGATGCAGGTTACTTGTCTCTGAAAAGTCGGAACCACAGCTGACTGTTAGCGAGGGCTGGAAAGATTTCTAGGTTGCTGCCTTTTTTTTCATGATAAGAGTACATTCAAATTTTTATTAGAAGAGGAAAAAAAACCCCTCTCTGAGGCTTATTTCCTACAGTCTTCATGTCGTGGCTCCGTGTTGCTTCAATCGACCCCCTGGACAGCACAAAGATAGTCACAACAGAACCGAGTACACTCTGATATGAATCTAAATACGTGGCCTGCCACGGTCCTCGTATTTTAAGCAAGGGAGATGCTATAATTTTCGTCATATAAGACATCAAATAAAAAAAAATGCAGAGCCGCGTGACCCTTTTTTACTTGAGCTGCTTTGTTTCCTCAGCCTTGTACAGCCTTTGGTAGTTCCGGCCTCTCATCGTCCTTACGATGGTTATTCTGTTGGCCATGTCCAACAAAGACACTTTACGGCGAGTACTCACTTCCCTTCTGCTTACGCGTCCCTACTAACTTCTAACTACGGGACCGAAACCATAGGATACGCCTTGCTCCCTTGCTTTTCCCTTGTCTTTCCGAACTTCTCGCTAAAGAAAGATTAAGTAGACATGTGATTTTAGAGCTTGAATTCATATGAAGCACTTAGCAATCGCCATTTGGGGGTGGCAAGGTGTTGTGAGGTAATCTGTAAGAGCCAAGGCCTACTCAGCCTTCTCCAGGAGTATATATTCATACTCTTTCCCAATATCTATGCTGTCCTCACCTTGTTCTTTAGCACTATGATGGTGATATAATATACGAGCTTCTGGTATTAGCATTATTGTCTCGACCCCCAACACGATACAGAGCCTGGAACAAATTCACCTACGAAGCTGAAACTTTGACTGAACCTACAATTTTATTTTCAATACATACATCCACAACTCCTTGCAATCATGTCCAACAACCAGAATCATGATTACACAAGCTCCAATCATTCTCAAAATGGCGAGTCAGAGTACAAAGGATACACTCTACGGACAGGTGGGAATACAGGCGTAAAGGTCAAAGATAGCGGTTCCCAGCCTCAGCAGATATCAAAGACGCAAAAGAGCCCGCTTGACACACTAAACGACCGTATCAAGCAAGGCGCCAAGGATTTAAGCAACAAATTCTCAAAACGGTAAAGAAGTCAAAGTAGTGGGAGTTGAGTTATCCACCCCGCAGGCTCTCGCCGGTACGCATGGTTATACTCGATTCCACAACGATGATCTGGCGAGGGACAATGAGGAAGGCAGCTATGGACGAAGATCGGAATGGTGTATTGTTGATTTCACCTTGTTACTCTCCTCTCTGAGAAACGATACGGAATAATACGGCGGAAAGCCCGAAATATGGAGGGATAGTGTTGTTGATCTTTACTTTGGGGATAGGCTTTGAAAGAACTCGTGTTGGGGTTGCATACCTCAGCGTTTTTAGGTGCTCCTAGGCAACTTTTGCCTACGCTAACTCGGCACATGACGTGCCGACCAGTCTATTATGTTGGTTTATATGTGATACGTGGACATGAGAATGGATTTTTATGGCCAGGGTGGACACCCCTTGGACTTTAGACTGACTAACCCCTTTTATAGGGTTGAGTTAGCAAGATTGGAAATG
Organism: Camillea tinctor; assembly: GCA_022578605.1. Taxonomy (NCBI): domain Eukaryota; kingdom Fungi; phylum Ascomycota; class Sordariomycetes; order Xylariales; family Graphostromataceae; genus Camillea; species Camillea tinctor. The sequence continues at coordinate 434,163 of MU394063.1, read as the reverse complement.
CTTGGTACCTAAATATATATCAAGCTGTTTGATAGTATATAGATACATATACTACCATTTTCTGACTATAGTCATTAGTCATATTCTTCTGCAACAGTAATGTCAAGCCCATAATGCATATAAAATAGGAGTTACCCACGGGGACCGTTATAACTCGAAGTAATCTAACTTTTAGATACCTCACGCGAGATCTCGTAACGTTTCCCCCCCCACGCTTAACTATTTTATATTCCGTATAATGATGAAAGACTGGTGACATTTATTTTTGTAGTTTTCAAAAGTTATTTCTGATATGTAGAGACTAGGAGTTGCCTTGAAGGCAATCACACTTAAGAGCAAGCAAAATCTGGACTGAATGCCTGATGCAAAGCGAAATATCGCAACTCCCTGTCATCGCCGTGAGAGCTGGCCATTCGGCGCCGGGTAGCTAGCAAGCCCAGTGCGCTTCCGGATCCCTTGCATGATCATGTCCTCGAGCTTCTCCATGTCCATCTCCTCCCCGCGATCATCTGTAGTCACTTTTCTGCCGAGCAGCCGATCAAGCTGCCACCAGCCACCGACGATGAAGATAGTTAGGGGCACGGTGATCACGAAGTAGAGCCATAGGCTCTTGGACACCTGGCCTTCTCGATCTGCGGGTTGGTTAGCAGTGAGCAGCATTGATAAATAGAATCAGGGGGTGGTGATGGCGTACCGCTGCTGAAGTCAAAGAACGTCATGCTGAAAAGCGACGAGACGAAAGTGCCCGGCAGGAAAATGGAACCTAGAAACGTCAGCGTCTTCATCGAGCTGCTGTCCCGTTTACTGGCGTCCGATAAGCGGTGCTGCTCGGCAGCGATGCGGAGGCTAAGCCTCGACTCTCTCTGGTTGATGATACTGTGCATCTGGAGCAGATGGCAAAAGAAAATCTTTTAGTAACTGGTCCAGAAAACCAAAGAAGAAAACACGCGGACAAGTAACAGGAACCATGACTCACCACCTCGCGCTGCATATTCAGTCGCTCAAGCGAGACATGCGTGTAATTCTCCAGGCCCTCCAGCTTCACCATCAGGAAATCCAGGCGACTCTCCAACTCGCTATGCAGCGCCTCCAGCGCGCCACTCTTCCCTTTTTTCAGAAGATCCAGCTGGAACTCCACCCCCTCGAAGCGCTCCATCGCCTTCCCGACCCGCACCACCACGTTGCGCCACGCCTGCGGGCGCTTCTGCAGGACCTCGCACTGGCACTCGGTGAGGCGCTGGCTCGCGACGTCGACCTTGATCTCGCGGGGGTCCAGGTCCTCGTAGCCGACGGCGGCGTCGACGGTGTAGCGGCGGCTGAGCCCGTGCTCGATCTGGCGCAGGCGGTCGCGCGCCTCGCGCTGGGCGCGGTCGTTCTGCGGGGAGAAGGAGAGCGAGAGGACGAGGATGGGCACTAGGGTTTATAACCATGTTAATTAAACCAAGAGAGAAAGAGAAAGAGGGGGGAGGGAAGGGGCGAGAGGAAGAAAGGGGGAGGAGGGTTTATTTACAAGCCAATGGATGCGCAGCCGGCCGCGCGCATGCCGATAATTGCCTCAGCAGGTCCCCGATCCCCGCGCTCTCGGTGCCTTTGACGTAGCCCGAGGTGATGCGCGTGCGGAAGGAGTAGGAGAGCATCATCTCCCAGCCGCGTGGGTGGCCGCGCCAGCGCACGTCCGACTTGCGGAAGATCATCTCTGAGAACGTTTCCTGACATGTTAGCTGACCTGCTGTTATACTAGCTATGTGCCGAGCTCCGGAAGTTTATGTCGGGTAGGATAGGAGTGGAGGTAAAAAATAATGCGAGAAGAACTCACGCAGCGTCGGCCCCGATTCTGCATCCCCTTCCTCGTACGTCCACCAAAAGAACGGCCCGACGGCGGCGGCGGCCTCGAGGGCCCGTAGGGGTAGGCGCATCTCGCGTACGAGGGACTTGTAATGCTTAATGGGCAGGGAGATGAAGTTGAGTTCGAAGTTGTGCGGGTGGTTCACATCTTGTTGGTACCTAGAAGCAGGCGGGTTGTGAGTTTCCTTTTCTCTAACCCCGGTTCTTTAATCTTTTTTTTTTTTCACTCTTCGTATCTATGAAAAAACGGGTATAAAGCCGGGTGTCTGAAGGATGGAATGAGAGGGGAGAGCGTACACAAGCCGTATGCCGTTGAGGAATTGCGAGGTGTTTATGGGAGAGAATCTACCCTGTATCAGAAGGCGGGAAAGCTGTAAGTTGACAGTTTTCGAGGCATTAAGCACAGTAGAGAAAAGGAGGTGAAGGAGTAAACCTTTTGGGCGAGGAAATCGTCGAAGTCTTCCAAACTCAGGAGGTTATGTTCTGCAGTATTACGGGACGTATCCTATCCATTTGAGATTCGCATTAATAATCGTCAGTTAGGGGATGATGCGGAGACCCAGTCGAGATTGATGCCTCGCTATAGAGGATTATCACGGACCTCGTAATTCAATATCTCGAGATACTTGACGGGCTCCGGGAAGCTCTCCAGAGACCTCACATGCTCCGAAAACAAGAACTCGTCCATGTCTTGGCTTTATTCACAATATTTCCTATAAAAAAAACCAGGTTAGCGTGAGAAAATATTAAGATCTCGCGAACTCACGATGGTTAACCAATATTTTATTGCACATTACTCTTTTTATCGTGCTACATACGCGCACTAACGAGTGCCTACGGGGCTTTGATCCTGCTGACAATACATCTGCATTTGTCTCTACACCGGATCACGGGGGAGTATATAGTATCTCAGGCTGTATAAGGAGTCCCCGCCTAGAGCCGCAGCCTTGTAGTACGTGGCTCTGCCCCTCACTCATGGAGGTGGTTTAGATTATGCAGGTCGTGCCACCTGCACGACATCCATTGGACCGCAAACTTGCCCAAGCTGCTGATCTGCTTTAACCTATATGTTGGACCCTGTTGAAAGAGGATAAATCTACATGATTTCGACCTGAACATATCCTCGTCGTATAATTGAGCTATACATAACAATTTGGGTTTCGGGTGGCAAGTCGTGATGAGTGTTTCATGAACCCCGTGTATGAAGGGTTGTAGGGCCACTGGTGTATGTATAGTATATCATAAATTCCATATTCCAAATATCGGACGGTCGAAAGGGGAATAGTGACAAGAAGCAACAAATTGGGATTGGATAAGGGGCAAAGTTGAGTGTGCCTGCAAGCTGGAATTTTATACTTTTCATCTTGTAAGTAATGGCGGTATTTCCACCCAAAAAGTATACATTGGAACCGGGGTTTTCGAATAAAAACGTTCGTTACCTAATACCCGACTTATATGTCCAGCTCTGAATAGTAGCCAACCCACCGATCTAGAACATGCGCCAGTTCCTTGTGCCTTTACCCACCAAAGTCATATCCTTATTTGCCTAGGGTGCATTAACTCAGACCGAGCAAAATCGTAGGTAGTATGCAGAAAAAAAGCAAAACAAACACACTAAAAACCCAAATACCTGACTTTATGTAGCCTGAAAGTAGTTCACGACGCCGCGCTCATTATCCCATTCAAGCCACCGAACCTCTCCCTAAGAAATGCTTGGACCTCCTTGTTGCCGCCCAGCCCGGCGAGCAGTCCCGCCGAGTCGCCCTCAATCTTGAGGCCGTGCAGGCCGGTCGCTCGGGAGAGAGCGACGTACACCTGGCCCTCCTCGAACGCTTTGGAGAGATCCACGATGACGCGCTCTAACGTGAGACTTTGACTCTTGTGGATAGTCATCGCCCACGCGGGAGCAAGAGGGATCTGCGCCCGGATCAGGAGGCTGTAGGGCTGCTCGTCACCCAGCTCGGCGATAGAGCAGTTAGCGTAGATCGTGCGGACAAGGCCGTTGTGGAATCGCACAATCGGCCAAGCCTTGTGGCTGGCGCCGCTGTCGAGAATGAAGCGCTTGATGTAGTCCTCCTTGACGTGGGCGCGCTCGCCGAAGATCCTATTCTCGGGATCGTTCTTGCCGACCTTGGCCTTGGGCAGCTTTCTAGGGTCGTACTTCTCCCATCCGCACACGATGCCCTGGCTTCCGTTGCAAAGCCCCAGGTTCAGATCAAGGTTCACGAGCAGGACGACTAGCATACCCTGCTTAAGCTGGACACACTCATCGAAGCGGTGGTCCTCAAGGGCGCGTAGAGGCCCTGTAGACTGCGGGCCTGCGGACTTGCGGACTCCTTTCCAACTCAGATGGGGGTGGCGTTCACTGTGCCATAGAAAGTCATCTAAACACCAATAGATGTGGTTGATGCTCTTTAGCTTCGCAAATTCAAGCCGATTGACTCTGGCGACATCGTCCCTAGTAGAGAAGAGTTTGACTGCGTGCTGAACCATGGTCTTGTGGTTCATCAAGATGTCCGTGTCTTCGGAGGTGAGCCTCTCACCGATTCTGCACTTTTGCAGTATGCGTATAAATGTCTGATCAGTTTGACGGTGGATCGTGTTGAGATGGACATGAACAAAGTCGCATTCCTCCCAAGCCTTGCTCCGAAAAGCCCATTTGTCCTCATCGCGGTATACTCGAGAATTGCATTCGCGTTTATTAGGGCAAACATAGACTTTGCCAGCATCAGTGTACTTATCGGTAAGCTCGGATCCACACGTTATACAATGTTGAAAAGGCTTCACTGGCGGTAGCTGACAGAAGTCGCCTGTTACAACGATCTGAACGCCTCCAAATGCTGGCTGCACGGGTGCGTGGGGGTTCAAGCGAGCTGTTTTCATAACTTCGTTCAGCCTCTCGAAGTGGAGGTTTTCTACCATGGAAATCTCATCGATGACCAGGACGTCGGTTTCATTGAAACGCTTCCAGACAAACTTACCATGCGCGGCCGCCTGCAGCTTTTCAAGCGGGCGCTTATGGTGGTCCGGAGTCCAACCGGCGAATGTCCAGGTAGTCGATCCATTGACCTGCAAGGCTGCGCGGCCGGTGGGTGCTATGATGCGAACTTTCTTACCCATGTCTTGGAGTCGCTTAGTAAAAGCTTTCAAGACGGTGGATTTCCCACAGCCGGCCGAACCCGTGTAGAACACATTTCTCCCACTCGCTATCAGTTCAACTAAGCGTGCCTGTTCCGGGCAGAGCTGCGGCTCTTCCGGGTTAACGGTGTTCAGGGTGCTCGAGGTAGGGGTGGGAACAGGGGGACCTGGAGGTGCTAGTGATTTATGGGGGCCAGATGGTGAGGACGTTGGTGTTGTTACAATCTCGTTGGTCGGGGATGCTATCGTCATCAAGGGCGGCGGAGATGAAGACACGAGGCTCGGGAAAGCAGAGCTTGGTTCAACTGGAACGGGCAGAGATGGACCGGTATAAGTCTGAGTCTCGGCTCTCTTGCGCTTAGAGCTAGAAGAGTCAGATTTCTCGGGTGATAATGCGGTAACATCCTCTTCCTCTAGATCACGGTTGTTGTTATCCTCTTGATTCTGGTCAGAACTTAGGAGACTGATAATTTCCGTGTCAGGTTCTGTCGAAGCCGCAGGCGTTGTCAAAGGCTGGACCTTCTGACGCTTGGAGGTGGGTGGGGCATGTTCCTGGCCGTAGATAGGTTGATGCTGCATGAAGGAGGGTATGGGGTCTAGTTGTATGTATGTCCCATCAGAAGCAGTAGTTGTAACTAGGGATGGAGACTCAACATGTGGTACCTGTGGTGCTGGACCTAAGGGAGGGGGGTAGACATATCAGCTTTTTGGCATTGCAACAGAGCGGGTATGCTGTGCGACACTTCTCACCAGCGTAGTAACGGGTCGGACTAGACATGACCCAATGTGTAGCATTGCATTATGTACGGAAATACTTTGCTTTGCAGGACGGGAAGGGTGATGTGATCGATGGTGTTAGGTAGGTTCAAGATTAGTGTGATGTAAAAAAGATGGCGCTCCCCCCAAAAGTCCCCACGACCGCGTCGCGAATTATATCCGATTTTAAAAGCTGGGTCCACTTTATCTCACAGTTCTAAGACAGTGTGCAGAGGTCAATTCCCGCTATACACAGTGCAATACACTCCGCAATACAGCACTAACCCAGCGCTAGTGCACCCTCGTGGACCAACCAGGACCAGGTCCTTCGACTAAAACAGAATATCCCGAAAACCTTCTTCCCATTACATCATCAGAACACAAACAATCCAAATGCACTGAACCTAGCAAGTCTGGTAGAAACTAATTTAACTCAATGCTATGTTGACATGATACCCAGACATGCCAGACTATCTCCGGCCTATAGGAAGTTCTAAAGGAGAGCCTTTCGTTGACATACACAGGTAACCAACACGGGCATTTAAACGGGTGAGTTTTGGGTTACTTTCTTTTGTAATATTTTTTGGTCATACCCTGAACAAGGAATTATATATTGATTATTTTTATTTCTTCTTCTTCTTTCGATACCTAGGTAAAAAAGGAGGTCAACATAACAATAATATAATGCTGTGTGACACACTTATCAAAAAAAAAAAAAAATCTGAGGCTCACAAGTATATATAAGAGTGGTAATAAATAGCTAGTATTGTATTACTGACCGACTTAGTAAGCTATGTTTTAAAATATCACAAGAGTCAAGACAAGACTCGTGTTTATAGCCACAACACAGAGACCCCTGAAAACCGGAAAAGTATATGAATGAAACCCGAAGATCTTAGTACATAAGCTGTGGTCGGTAATACATTAGATCGGTCCTCCCGATACTACCGATAGGTAATAGGTAATACCTCCAACATGTGTCAGCCAAGCAGCCGGCTATTGGGCGTATGTTAGTTGGGCAACAACCTGCGTCGCTGGGAAGGGGGTGAAAAAAAAAAAAAGTAAGGTCTCACCTCTCTGGTAAGCCGATCCAGAATACTTGCATGCTGCGTGGCACAACTCGACAAGTAACTGCGGGGTTTAATACCTGTTGGATCCAACCTCGTCACGATCAATTATCCTCAACAGCCTGCTTGTTTCATCCCATGCGCACCAGGAACGCTGCCACTATGAAAAGACTCGACTTTACCCCTATTTCGCAGTTAACCTAGGGCGATCTGGCGAACACCAATGGCTTCATCTACAATCCGCCTTGAGAGCCCTCAGAAACAGAGGACAATGTCGCTAGATGTTAGTATAGCTCCGCGCGAGACAGACCATGAGGCGGTGTCACCCCCCCGCGCGGACCTCGCATCCTCCTTCCCTCGGCTCTCCACCTGCACCAGCACCACCCTGCACAGGTTGTACATAGCCAACAAGGCCGAGCTCACCCGGCACGTGAGCGCTGCCGCCGGCGCTCAAGAGTATCTCTGGGGCGGCGACGACTGGTTTGTACGCTGGTATGAGGCCGGGTCATTATCGACCGTCGACGACGACAACAGCTACCGCTGCAGCAGCCATAATAATAATAATCATATTAATAATAATGGCGGCGGCGGCGGCGGCGGCAGCAGCAGCGTCGAGGACGACGAAATCCCCGGCTTCGACGCCGACAGCCACAACCTCGCCGAGCACCAAGTGCTCCCGTGGCCCGTGATCAGCAGCGCGGTCGACATGGTGATCTCGCGGTTCGAGCAGAAGCCGCGGGCGCAGCGGCCGCGGCGCTTCAGCTGGGTGGTCGGGCCGATGGAGCAGCCGCAGCTCGAGACGGCGCTGCGCAACCGCGGGCTGTCGCTCGAGGAAGACGAGCCCGCCATGGTGGTCGACCTGGAGAGCTGCGCGGCCCTCGACGCCAAGACCGAGACGCTCCCGCTGTCGCCGCAGGACGCCGCGCGCTTCCGCCTGCGCGACTACCAGATGCAGCTGCTGCGGCTCGAGCAGCTCAACCGCAAGCGCCTGCAGCCCGAGGCCGGCAGCGACCACCCCCGCCGCCGCCCGCAGCACTCGAGCCTGGGCTTCCTGTCGGCCCCGCAGGCCCCCGCTTCCGCCTGGCCCGAGACCATGAAGCCCCTGCGCGACGGCTTCGAGATCCGCCCCGTCACCGACCCGGAAGGCGTCGCGGACTGGGTGCGGGCGTGGGCGCACGAGGCGGCGCCGGCGCGGTCGTCGCCGGGAGTGCGCCACTGGACGCGCGTGTACAGCACGCTGCTGGCGCGGCTGCCGGCCGCGCAGTTCCAGATGTTCGCAGCGTTCCGGCCGTCTTCGCCTTCTGCTGCGTACTCCTCTTCGCCCGCATCGTCGACGTTCTCGTCTTCCTCCTCGTCGCCTGATTCTGCGTCGAAGAATCGCCGCGCTGGGAATGGTAGGAATAGTAGGAAGCGCCCCCCGCCGCATGTGGATGACGATCCCGAGAACGGGAACTATAGTGGGAATAACCCCGTGCTAGGCACGGGGTATGTGCACAGTAAGTTCTTTTGACTCCTAGCTTTTACTTCTTCTTTTGCTTCTCACGCCCCTTTCCTTACCCCATCCCCATCCCCGCAACTAACTCCTCCCCTCCTTCCCCCCTTAGTGTACGAAGGCACCGCCGCCATCCACTGCATCGTCGTGCGCCCCGAGTTCCGCGGGCGCGGCATCGGCCGCGAGCTCGCCCGACGCGGCATGCGGATCGCGCGCGAGCGCGGGTACCGCGTAGCCGTAGTGACGGGGACGCCGTCGTCGCTGGGCATCTTCCGCGCGCTGGGGTTCCGGGACCTCGGGCGCGTTAGGCTGTATGTGTGGAGGCCGCCGCCACCGGCGCGCGAAGAGGATGGGAATGGTAACAGTGGTAATGGCGGGTTAGATAAGGGGAAGAGAGGGAAAGCGGCTAAGGGACTGGAGGAGGCGAGGGGGGAAGGGTGGGAGTGGGTTGAGTGAAAGGGGTAGATGGCTTGGTTGTGCTCGGGGAGAGGGGGGAAATAGAGAATGGAACGTGCTGAGGTAGGTGGGCTTGGAGATTCTGGGCTCATGGCTTGGCTGCTTTGTGGCTGGGTTGGGTAGGTTAGTATCTCGGCATGGAGGATTGGACTCATAAGACCTGGAGGATAAGGAACAGGAACTCGGTAGGATAGGCAAGCATATATGTGTGGGGTTGGTCATCATCCGGCTCGGGCATGGAGTTATCTAATAAGGACCGCCATTTCTTTTCCATTCAATCGAACCATCCTACTTACGATATCATCTGGTGACTCAGTTATTCTTTTTAGAGAACTATCTCTTGGACTTTATAATATGCTTTAGGTAGGAAGTATTCAGACAAGGAGATAATGACCTCAGTCAGGTAATGTTAGGTGAAAGGTAAAGAAGGACGGAAGTGAAGGATCAATGAGCAGCAGATTGTTTATACTGAGTCTTTTATGGAAATCGTGTTTCTTGGAAGCCCCCAGCACTTCTCGCTATAATATAGCTCAGCCTACTTGTAACATAGTAATTGATTAAACTTTGGGATTGGATACTCTATTATCGCCCATGGTGTGATGAGCAGGGAGGGTAGAGGGGTAATGTTTATATTTCTATAGTGCAAGCCTGATCCTCGTATTGAAATGAATACCTCTTTACCAAATAAGATTTGCGCTTGGTCCGGCTTTCAAAGAATATAACAAAACTTGCATGACTAATGTATAATAGAATAAAATATATCATTGATGTATATCTAGAACATCGTATATGTATGTAACCTATAGCCAACCCGGGTCGCATGTGACTATCTCCGTTTGATTCGCTGAGCCTTGGGATATATTCATCATTCCAGTACCGTGCGTGCAGAAAGCCCGTACATACGTCTTTCACTCTAGGCACCTAACATTAGAAAACATTCGATAATTTCTTTGTCCTTGCACTATATACCTGGACGCATCATATTCTCAATCGCAACCTGAAGCCTTGTGTGATCATAGATAGATCTTGTTGCAGCCATTATCTTCCTAAAATGGGTCAAAATAATAGAAGACGGAAGATGTATCGAAGATGAATGGATGTTGCAACTAACTGTTGCCTGGGATTGTCCTGACAAGGCCACAGCAAGTGGAATAGGGTTGCTTCTACACTTTTATCATATTGTATGTGTTATATGTTGTACGGCTAGATACATACATAATTGTTGTTGTTGTATACAGTATAAGGGTTTTAGTACTGGTCTATTCCTAATATATCTAACATATGCCCTGGCAATATCCAAGGATACATGCATCTACTAGGTTGCCTGGATAGATACATATAACTGCCTAAGCCCTCTCAGGTTCCAATAGGTTAGGTAGACTTGTAGAAACTTCACATGTATTTAATCAAGCCCTGGTCCTCAAATACCCCGCCATGTTGTTTCTTTTTTTTTCTCTCAACATTCTCTCAACACATTGTTGCCCCTCTTCTCTAACACTACACTACACTACACTACACAACGGCCCCTTGCTTTGGGCATTTATTTTCTTCTTCCTTCCTTGAGATAGACTCATACGAGATAGCTTCATACAAATCGGTTCAGTATTATTCACGATACTCGCCATACAAATGGCGAGGAACAAGAAAAAGCAAATTGAGGACCCCGGCAGCAGCACGACAGACAATTTTGCAGAGCAGATTGCAAAGAGGGCGTCAGCATTCATACAGTCAAGCAATCACCGGGACCTGCTTGATATTGTTGATACCCTCAGGTCTCATGGTGTTAGCCACTATGTAGAGCTACCGCAGATCATAGTCTGTGGCAGTCAGTCCTCAGGCAAGAGCTCTACCCTCGAGGCACTTTCTGGTATAGCATTTCCAACTGCGGAGGGCCTCTGTACTCGTTTTGCTACCGAGTTGGTTCTGAGGCGGGGTGAAAAACCCGAGCTTGAGATACACATCCAGCCCGCTCTAGGCAGATCGGAGAAGGAGAGAGAGCAATTAGCTGCTTTTACTGCGCAGACGGATGATCTAGATGACTTCCCAGCGATCATCGAGAGTGCCAAGCAGGCCATGGGTCTTACTGGCCCCGATGGCTCCAAGATCTTCAGTACTGATGTCTTGCGCATAGAGAGTACGTCACCGTCGGCACCTAACCTGACCATTGTCGATCTGCCGGGCTTGTTTGGTGCATCAGACAAGAACCAGTCCGACGACGATTCCACACTCGTTGAAGATTTGGTGAAGTCCTACATGAAGCAGCGACGCAGTATAATCTTAGCTGTCGTCGCAGGTGATTATGCCTTTGCCAACCAACCTGTGACCAAGTTTGCTCGACAACTTGATCCGGATGGCTTAAGGACCCTGGGCCTTATCACAAAGCCTGACAAGATTGATAGAGGATCAGATCTAGAGAAATATTATCTAGAGCTAGCACAGAACATGAATGTCCCGCTGAAGCTGGGATGGCACGTTCTACGGAACCGAGGTCACAACACTGCTACCGACACTAGTGAGGAGAGGGATGAAAGAGAGGCTGACTTTTTCATAAACTCCGTTTGGAATGTGCTCAACCCGTCGCAGGTAGGGGTGGAGGCATTGAGGGTCCGTTTGCGTGAGATTCTTTGGAACCAGATCCATAGGGAGCTGCCTAGCGTTAAGACTGAGATTCAAGCGGGCATCAAAGATTGCAGTCACAAACTAGGTCAACTCGGAAAGGCACGCAGTACTCGCAAAGAGAAACATACTTACCTTCAGCGCATAAGCAGTCGCCTTACAAAGTTAACTCGAGCCGCTATTGATGGGGTGTATTCTGATCGGTTTTTTGAGTCTTATCCAGGTCAGCAGGATGCCTTCAAGAGACGACTTCGAGCACATGTGCAGTTAACACTTACCAAATATTCCAAATCGATGCGCATCAACGGTCACGCCTTGGAGATTGTGGACGATGACTTAAAACCAACTAGAAAGTCATCTAGTAAATACATCTTGAGGGTTGATTATTTAAAGGTAGTCGAGAAGCTAATGGTCGAGTGTCGTGGGCGAGAACTCCCTGGAACTTTCAATCCGCTGGTAGTTGGAGATTTGTTCAGCAGACAGTGCAAACCTTGGGAGGCGATCACTCAGAATCTAGTTGAACAGATTCACGATGCCGCAGCCAGCACATTCAACGCTATTGTTTCGGACATATGCGACCCCAATACTCGCACTCGACTTACTAGATGGCACATCCAGCCAGCATTATATCGTCTCAGAAAGGACTTGAAGGATAAAGTAGACGAATTACTTGAGCCACACCTGTCTGTTCACCCGATCACGTATAACGACTACTTGACACATAAGGTGCAGGAGATACAGGCTGAACGCCATAAACGGAAGTTTGACGCCCTCTCTATGAAAGCGTGCAGTCATACTGTAGAGTCTGCAGGTAGTTCGAGTTATTCTGTTGCTTTGTCCTCCCTTCTTAGTCAACTACGACAAGGAACTTGTCCCAATGTTGAAGAATACTCTGCATCGCTCGCAGCCGATGTCGCTGAGGCTTATTACCAGGTATGGAATTTCAGTTACTACTTTATACAACCATGTCCTATCTCGCAAAATCTATGAATCAGGCAGCGGCTAACAAATGTGTGTACAGGTCGCCATGAAGAAGTTCGTCGACGACATCAGCGTGAACGCTATCGAGACTTGTCTCATACAACAATTGCCAGATGTGTAAGTTTCAAATAAGCGGTTTGGGGGGGAGTGGGTTGCATGAATATAATTACTAACAAGCTTGTTCCTTAGGTTTTCACCCGACGTCGTGTGGGATCTCGAAGAGGAAGCTGTCGAGCTTCTAGGATCCGAAGCCGATAGCGCTATCAAGGAGCGCAATGACCTCACTACGAAGCTTGATATTCTCGAGAATGGTCTGAAGGACCTGGATGCTTTCACCTCGCGATCTGGTGCTCAAGCAGCCACTGCAGCTTAACCGCACTAAGAAATAGATTCCAGGAAGCTAGTGATTTTCTCAGAGCGAACTAGTAACTATTCTTTTGGTTTCTTAAGGTTTTGTAGCGATAGCACATCAAGGGTTATGGGTCATCAGACTGGTTATTAGTAACTGCTAGATAGAGTAGTTAAGCATGTATCCCGGTTGTTAGTATTTCTACACTTATTCGATGAATGAAAACATGTTATACCGATATGTCTTGAGTACATTATGTAAAACAACAAGATGGTCCTGGGATTAGGAATAAACCTCTTCTACTTCGTAAGCATGACTTGAGGAGATATTTAAAAAAGATGACTGTACTCGAAGAAGCGATTACACCAAAAGAAAAGAATCTTGACAGTTTTATGAAATGCACGACAGTCGATCAACCATGCAGCCGTAATTGTTCTTGATACTTTATTTAGGCCACAAATATGAAAAAAGACGATGTTACTACTGGCCCATTTGCTATACGCTCGTCAATAGGGCTAGATAATGGTCAATAAGAATAAGATAAATCCTTACCAAGAGTAAGCTATCATGCTAAGAGGCGGAATACACGACAAATCGAACAACAGGAAATATTTGAGTACAGTGTTTTTAATAATACATAAAAGGACTAACTACCTAGACAAATGAAACTTGTATTGTGTATAGTACAGGCTATTTCCACGACCAATTCCTGTCCCCCCTTTCTTCCGGTAGGACGTTCTTCCTCATACACTCTATCTAAACCTTTACAACATCTATACTACCCCTTCTAAACTAAATCAAGAGAACTTACGAATGCCATTTGGGCACTGGCACATCCTTAACCTTCTTCTTCCCCTTCCCCTTCTTCTTAGCCCCATCATCCGACGCCCATGGATCATAATCCGAAGGCGGTGGTCCATTCACTGATTCCTCCTCGGAGGAGGAGTAGTCAGACTCGCTCTCTGACGAGCTGTCAAACCAACCCTCAGGATAATACTTATTCTTCTCCTCCCCCTTCCCCTTGGCCTTGACCTGAGCCTTCCCCTTGCCCTTAGCCTCAGCCTCAGCCTTCCCCTTGCCCTTAGCCTCAGCCTCAGCCTTCCCCTTCGCCTTCGGCTGTGTCTTCTTTCTCTTCTTCGACTCCTTAGCCGCCTTCTCCTTCCTCGCCCGCTCCTCCTCCGCCCTCCTCCGATCCTCCGCAGCCAGCGCCGCCGTCTCCGCGCCCGCCAGCAGCGCCCCCTGCGCCGCAGCCACCCTCTCGTAGCGCACCAGCGCGGCCCTCACGCGCGCCAGCCTGGCGCGCAGCGCGTCGCGCTCCCCGTACAGGTCATCCGTGCGCGCGCCCAGCAGCAGCGCGCGCGCCGCGTCGTCGTGCAGGTCCACGTCCCCGTGCACCGTGCCGGCGAGGCGGACCGCGTTCTCCGCGTCGCGCAGCCCCAGCTCCGCGTGCTCGACCGCCACGTGCAGGTCCGCGAGCTGCCCGTCGTCGTACTCCTCCTCGTCGAGGTCCTCGGCGATGACGTGCTCGCGCCGCGCCTCCATGTCGCGCGACATGGTCTCGGCTTCCCCGACGCGCGCCGCCACGTAGCCCGGGAGTATGGTCTGCGCGTGCTTGAGCTCGGCGCGCTTGCGCTGGATGTAGACGCGCAGCATGCGCTCGCGCTCCGCGTCCAGGACCTCCTTGCAGCAGTTGCAGTCCTTCTTGTTCTTCTTGCTGCTCGGGCCGGCGGCGTTGTCCTTGGTTTGCGTCCCGCGCTGCGTTGTCTGGCTAGAACTGCCGGCCTGGGTGCCTTGCGAGGTGGTAGCGCCGGCGTGGGTTTGGGTACCTGCTTCTGTTGGATTGGCCCCGCCAGCTTGGGTACCCATTTCCTTCTTGCCAGGGGCGGCATCGTCGTCGACGTCCATGCCTTCCACGGGACCACCGTCACCGAAAAGGTCATCTACTTGTCCATCATCCGCACCAGCTCCCCCCGCCGGTGGAGCGGTGGAGGTGTCCTTCCAGTTGTGCACGGTGGGCAGGGTCTCGTCGAACTTCAGGGATTGAATCATGGATGCCCCTCCGAGTTGAGGGTCTACGGTGTAATTCGTGGGAACCAGTCCAATCCGGACTTTCCAGTCCAGCAAGGCCATGAGCTTTGCGCAAAGCAGCCCCCACAACTCGCTGCGCACCGTATCCGGGTTGAAAAAGGGACGCGTGGGGCGGAAGAAGGCATCCGGGTTGAAGCCCGCGTTGCTAAACTCCATCTCCGCAATGCGGTCATAGAGCTGCGCTGTGACTGAACATGCCATGAAAGGCGTTGCGAAGTTCTCGTTCACCAGGTCCTGATCTAATGGTGGAGTCCAGAGTTCCCGCTCGAAATTCGGTGCAAAAGTGTACTTCGGTAAGAACCTCCTAAGGCGGTCGATGATGCCATCTTTGAAGCGTCTAGCCGCCTCCGGGCTTCCGTGCTGCTGATGCATCGGGTCGGCGATAGCGAGGTGCGTGATACGATCCCGAATATCGGGCTTATTCACAGGATCCGAGGGCTCGAGGTGCATCACAATCGTAACGTAATGCTGGAGCGTTTGTGGTGGTTCTGGCTCAGCAAAGGGATCCATGCCAAAGGGAGGCCGAAGGACGCTCTCGCCCACGTTGACGGACCATATGACATATTCCTTATCCATCATCTCAGGTTCTGGCATAGCCGCAGTCCCGACTCTCTTTTCAAAAACTTCATCTGAACACGAAAAAATGCTGTCGTTCCCAGGAAAGGCTCCCGTGAAATCGGATGTTCCAATACATTTTTCAGTCCCTAAACCCAACACAGACTTATCTTGAACAACTTGAGGCATGCGCTGCCACAAGACCCTTAACAAACAGCTGAACACAGCGGGTCCAATGTGGAATGTTCGTCTCGTCTGGAGGGAATCTAAGGCGGTACAATATGCCCTGATGCTTTGAATATCGTTGACATTTTGAAAGAATTGGGCAGGGGGGACCATTTCCCTATTCCAATTCACATGGCCCAGCCCTTCTTCAAGGATTGGTCCATTGGGAATGTTTAAATTAGCCATGATTGGAGCCAGGGCCTTGTTATACCGAAAGTAGTAGGTTATGAGGTATGTGTGAACTCCAAATTACGAGAGGGTTTATTGGTTTGAACAGATATGACAACGATAGATTGATGTTGTCAAGACTATGGTTGAGTAATTTAAGAAAGCCCCAACCAGCAGTTCGATAGCAAAACTCGTGTCTAGGAGGTAGTTCCAAGTTGGAATAGAGGGCATTTGGCAACAAATATAGTAATCGTCCTCCTTCGAGAGGGTACAAAGGGGGGTTCCCGTTTTCGGTTGCTTTTCTTTGTATCAGGAAGGGGAACACTAGTGTCAATGGTTTGAATTGATGTTTTGGGTTACTTTGTATGCTTTCTTAGATTGACCATCAAAGGTCCCTAAAGCCGATTTGGTGATAAATATGATTAAAAAGAAAGGTCAGTCCGAGCAAAGAGCAGCCGAGGGTTTTAATATATTTTATGTAGACAACAACGTGTTTGAGGATTGCGAATCGCCTAAGTCAATCGATCCCTAGTTTCAGTATACAAATGCCATTGACGATTAACGCCCTGCAACTGAGAAATGACACCTAGTCATCTCGCAAAGGCTAATTGATAAAAGATTTTGCAATGTCACTAACACACTGGTTTCCAAGGTAATATAGAATTCATCATTTAGGTAGGTAAACAAAACGATAGGTTTGTAAGTTACATAAAACCTATCTATGCTACTTACCTAGTCGGCTGGGTTGGACCAGTAGGTACCTAGGTAAATCAGAGAATATTTAGCTTGAGGGATTCGGGTTGAGACAGCTATTGTTGTGAATGAAGAAGATGTAATAGCTAATCGTTCAATGATCCATGATGTTTTCCCAGGGGCCGCATATCAAGATCTCGATAAATTTCAGGGGCAGGGGTTGAAGTATCCAAAGTCATGTCTGTGGTCCGTGCTGTCAAACCTGGCGCCAGCTCAGTCGCTGTTAGGTTAATGCTTCTCTGACCGTCTTTCCAAGTCAGACGTGTTTGCCTTGATCAACTTTGTATATTTTCCCTCTTGCTCTGGCTTGTCTTTCTATGTTGTCCTAACCCTCCTCTCATATCACACCACCTTCTTATTACACCAGCCGTCATGGCTTCAACAGATGAGCGTCCGAACCGATGGAATCTCGGGCTCCCATTCAAGCAGTGTTCCGGACCTGATTGCCTCGCCCGGACAAACCTACAGCGATGCGGGGCATGCCTAGTAGTGCACTATTGTGGCGTTGAGCACCAGACGGCCCACCGCCCTCTTCACAAGCGCTCTTGCAATATCCTCAAGAAGGCTCGTGCGAAGCTGGAGCAGGAGGAGGGAAAGCTGCGAGACTTCGCCGGTGATATCGATTGTCCTCCGAAGCCCTTCCAAAATGCACGGGCTAAATTCTGGAAGTTTACTGGCACTAGACCGTACATGCTTGCTCGCCACGGTGTTATGACTGCTAGTCTATACATCCGCACCGGTGAGGCTGTCGAGGCTGCTCTAGCCCACACTCTCGGCATGCTAGATTTATGCCGCGGCGACAATATGGGCGTACGCAACCAGGTGCCGGCGCTGTACCTGCGCCTCGGGCGGGACCAGGAAGCATATGATTTTATCAAGTGGTGGGCCGTGGGAACCGACGACGACTACGACTGGTCCGACCCGAGTCTGCCGTATCTCGACATGCACAACGAAGACGCGTTTGAGCACTCGGATAAATACATTGAGGAGACCAAATTCGAGTTCAGCTTCAACCCTGCCATGGCGTGTATCAAGATCCGCCTGCTGCTTGACATGAAGATGCTCGACCGCTGCGTCAAGGAGCACGGCGACCAACCTTACGACAAGAAGATGGAGTGGGTGCGCGAGCATGCCCTTAGCGACATTTTGTACAAGCGCCGGGACATTGTCGAAAAGTCAGAATACAGCGATATTATCGCTGACCTGGAGGATCAAGTCAGCAAGGTATACGCGTGCCTCGAAGCGACTAATAAACACTACATGCCTATGCTGCATAACCCGGACCCATTTCTCAACAAAGAGCCCGGTGCATTCATGCTGGGTGACCGTGACCAGGCTATTGCATCACTTAGAGAAACCTGGTATATGTGGGCTGAGTGCACTCCTGCTCTTGAGGTGATGAGAGCACGCAAATAGACCGTTGGTATGGGTGGCTAAGGGGCGAATGGTGCTGGTATCATGTTGCTAAGTCTCAGGAATATGGTATTGGTATCGGCAACGAACTCGAGTGCGTCTGTCAAATAACTGTAGATGCATCCTAGAAAATCCCCGAGTTAGACACCATCAGAAGAAAAGAGTGATGTGAAACCTATAGCTTAGATTGGTTATATAACAATATACACTAAGAACAAAGAACTTATTTTCACCGCATGTGAAACCAAAGAGAAAAAAGAAGTCCCGTATATACACATGTGATGCTGAACAATTCCCGCTCCAAATATAATTAATTCCCATACCAAAATTTCATTATTAGCCATCATCGCACCCCTTGATTATTCTCACCACACCTCATCCTATCACAGCTTCCCCCTCTCCCTCTCCCTCCCCCAAACCCTAACCACCACCTCGCTCTCCCCCGTAGCATACACCTTCCCCCCCTCCCCCTCCACAACGGCCCTCACAAGCAAACCTCCCTTCCCCTCCCCATCCTTCCTTCCCCCCTCCCCATCCTTCCCCCCCTCCTCCGCCACCCTCCAAACCCGCGTCCTAACAACCAGCGTCAGCGTGCCCCCGGGCCCATCCATCAGCGCCGGGCGGCGGAATCTCGTATCCGTGTGTTTCGAGTACGCGCCGACGAGGGCACCACCACCCTCCGGCTGTGCGCGGGCGCAGAAGCGGTGCATGTACCCGACGCGGCCTGCGGCGGCGTCCACGAGCAAGCAGGCGACGCCGCCGTGCAGCACGGGCACGGGCAGGGGCACGCCGGCGAGGGCGGGGCCGAGGGTGTAGAGGTCGATGTGCTGGGGGAACTGGGGCCGTTCCCCATGCCCACCGCCACCGCTGGATTCCAGATCCAGCAGACTAACGTGGTTCAGCACCCCGCTGCCTCCGCGGGCCAGGATCCCGCCCACGACGGGATCGGAGGTGCGGCCTGGGGTGGGGAGGTCGGCGGTGTAGGGGCGGAGACCCGGGCGGGAGAGCAGGGTTGCGCACCAGGGGATGGAGAGGAAGTGGGACCAGTCCTGGGGGGATTCCGGGTCGAAGGATAGGATGGCGGTCGGGGCTGTGGATATGATTGTTGGTTTTGTGGGGGGTGATGGTGATGGTGGTGGTGACATTTTGGGGATGATGGGGTAAAAGGGGTAAAAGGAGGGGGCTTAGTTTACGGTAGATAGTATGGAGTAGGGGTGAGTGAGTATAGATAAGAGTTATTTGAACTAAGAAAAAAGCAACGAGACGGGATGAAAAGGTGTATTGTATCTGATATGCGTGTGCATAGTAGAAAGAAGGAAAGCAGGGAATAAAGATGAAGCTATCTACTGTAAGTCTCGACGTTAGAAGTGGATCAATTAACTCTCTGCCGAGCAGGGGTGATCTGGATGCGCGATGCGTTTAAATCGACCTCGGCACGTAACCTTAGACATTTCCCTAACTACGTACAAGACCTAGGTTATACCAATAATACGGAGTAGAAATGTAAGTAGTTACGACTTGAATGCTATCACAATCCCACCTTAGGTACATCAGCGATAAATACATAAAATAAAAAATCTTGGTAGCAAAAGAAATATCCACTTCCCATTCATTTATACCCACACTCCCCCCATCGCGACTTATTTCCCCATCCCGTCTCGCGTCAGATCACGCGTCATCGAACCGTATATACTGTACGTCAGTAGTACGTTGTACCACATTATCAGTTCTCCCATGGTTCCAGAACAGGTTAATCAATCGAACAAAACCTATATGTCTTTAACGTATATGTAGACCTGGAGAAATGAAAGAAAAGAGAACCCCCCCCCCCCCCCCCTGAAAAAAAAAAAAAAAAGGCCGTCTGTCATTGTCATCCCCGGGGGGGGAGGGGGGCACGCATGAAGAAGACGCGAGAACAAGAAATGCTTTCCATTCGTATGATATACGCATACATGCCATCCGTGTATTAGTAGGCTAGCAAACCATTAATTCAACACAAAAATCAACGAGCTTGAATAAAACTTGAGAAGATGTATACTTTGAAACATTTATTTTTAGTAACATTTTGTCTAACCTAGGATGGATAGTATGCTTCCCAAGGTTCAACGGCCAAAATTACAATTAGAACGGATCAGGACTACCGGGTAGGTAGAACTACGTCTAATATACACTTCACATAATCACTTACTTATTAGGAATAAGTTGTTTCTCATCTCCTTCAACCAAAAGGTAAAAGGGCACACGAACCACACTTCACATATCATACAAAAAAAAACCAAGTCTTGGCAAGAAAAAAAACAGGATATCTTTCTTTTTTGGTAACTCAATTCAGAGCTCAGCGCAATTCAAAAAGTCATAATCGTCGTGAGAACGAGAAGAACCGAGAAGGAAAACCCCCTAACTACACCATGGTATAAAAAATCGAATAACTGTTTGTTGCCCTATCCTCCCTTTGGGTTTCTCTTATCTATTTCCCTCCTTTCCCTCCTAGGTCTCAAAGTCATATCAACACACATTCCTGGCTGACTGATTGACTAACCGTCCGAATTAATTCACTCGCAACCTTGCCTGCTTTTGAAGAAACCCTTGTCTTCTTAAAACTCTCCCTCTTTGTCCGAAAAAAAAAACGCTCCATGTTATGTTGCTGCGTCGAACGCTCTTCTGCCCAGACCCCCCTATTTTTAGTTTTGTTTTCTAATTGCTTCCTTGCCACCGTTGTGGTACTTATTTCTATAATGGCTTCGGGAGTAGCTTTCGTGTTTACATAAATGGTAGAGGCGACCGAAAACAAGCAAATATTAATGAAGAAAGCATATTATGCAATGGGAAGAGTATGATTAATATATCTAATAACGCAATCGAAATTGGATGGCTACCCAGCAGCCGTAAAGGGGTATAAGAGGGCGATGTATGCTCGCTGCATGTGGTTGTGTTGCAGTTGAGCTTAAAAGTCGTCGATTCGTTTTAATTTTTGAATTTAACTCGAAAGGGCGACGAAGGAGGTATAACGTCGAGATACCGACCACGCTTCTCCTAAAAGGTTTCGGACTCCTGGCTGATAGCGCTCGCGGGGCTAGCTACCGCACCGAACGTGTCTGTCATGTTTCCGTTAGTTCAAGTCATATCCCCGGGTTGATCTCATAATTCAGTGCAATACTCACCTCGCTTCCGCCGCCTCTCCTCACCATCTTCGCTGCCGCGGCTTGGGGTCATTGCCCTAGGTCCACTGGGTCTTCTTGTCGGGACACCGAGAGCAGCGCTCAGGTTTCTGTTCTCCAGTCTTGGGCTACCAGAGCGATAACTTCCCCCGTGGGTGTTGCTAGTGCCATAACCACTCTCGCTACTGTGATGAGCTTGCGGGCTTTGTTCCTTCTGTAGTTGGCTTAGCCTGAGATGCTGAGGGGGAGTTTGTGACTGGGCAGGAGATTGGCCATCTAATGGCTCCTTCGGAGGACGCGGGGGTCCCTGGGCACCCGGCGACGTTGGGTCAACCCAGCTATAATCATCAGCATCATGCCCTGAGTTCAGGGCGCTGATTTCGCTGTATCCCTGGGCGCTCTGCTGGGGGAATCTGTTAAGAGAAATGGCCGAACCAGCCCAATCCGCCGACCTTGGAGACATGGTGTCGTATTCCTGTGCCGACGATTCCCAAACTTGTTGGAAGCGCTGAGCTTGCCCATTGCGGGGCTGCGGATGTTGCAAGTTTACCGAGTTACGATGGGCTTTGTACTTCGGATCCTCGGGCGTAGCATACGTCGCTGGTCCCTGAGGGTGACTCATCATTGGTGTAGTGGGCACATTGTCATTCATAGGCGGAATAACATCTTGTGAGAAGCCTGAATGCAGGGTGTCGTTCCCATACACATCTTGATGTTGTTGATATGAATCATAATTGGCGAAGTCCGAACCTGATCGGGATGGAGGTGCCGGCATGTACTCCTCCTGCTTGCGGGAGCCGCCGCTACTACGGAAGGCTTTGCTTATGCTAGAAGCGGTAGTCTCAGACCAACGGGAGACCTTGGAGGCGAAGCCGGAGCTCTTCGTCTTGTTCTTCTTGCCTTCGTCGGTACGAGGAGTATTCTCATTGCTGACAGAATATTGATGCATCTGCGGTGAGCTTTGAGGGGGAGTACCTATTGGTAGCGATCCACCCCGTGTTCTGTCCTCGATAGGCGACAAAAGGCCCTGTTGTGTGTATGCTTGTTGCGCGGATACAGGACGACTATTGTACTCGTTCTCGTCTTCCGGGACGGTGCTAATTCGGTCTGCGAATTTTCGGTCATTGGCGAATCTTGTCGACGCATTCCGCGATTGTGGGGTAGAGAGATGTCCCGAGTGGCTAGCATGGCTAGCAGTTGATGTCCCGGCATTACCTTCGGGTTCATAACCACGATCATGTTCATATGGCATCTCCGACTGCAAATTCTCTACCGATCGGTTCTGCGTACTCATGAGACCTTCATTACCAGCTGTCTGATGCTTAAGCACATCTACATCAGTTAGTAGTTGCATGAGCATGTCCTCGATTCTGCCAAGATCATTCGTCCCCTTAGCACTGAGACCCTGAAGAGCACGTCGTAGTAGGTTGCGCTTCTTGGCTGGCAAGTCGTCGGTACCTGCTTGAGAACCTTGGATAGATCTAGCAGCACTGCCAGGGAAGGGTCGGGGACCACCTAGGTGTCGCTTCACGGTTTTCTCAGTATTATCTTTGACCTCTCCAATAATTTGGTCTTCGGAATCTGCGAGCATCCTCTTGATGTCCTCGAATGAGTTGCGCATATCGGCCGCTGATCGGACAAGCGTTACTAAAATTTCAGTGTCCCTAGCACTTCGCTGGGCATCGCGCACCATAAGCTATAGACCAGTTAGTCGATTATCTCAAGGTTTGGAGGGGGAGGGGGGGAGAGCACCACTTACGTGTTCCATCAGGGCAATGATATCCTTCGACTGGATCCTGTCAATACCAGTTCCAGTAGCCGGATCGTAGAGAGGCGTGCGCATTCCCTGTGACATGCCACCGAGGTTTCTCACGTCTTTCGATGTGTAGAATGGATCCTCCACATTACTGAGATTAGGCTGTTCCGATCCTTCACCCAGGTTGCCCTTCGCATTCGCAATATCACGGGCCTCATTTGGCGCAGCTGATATATAGCCTTCATCACCACCACCAAGCCCAGGGCTGCCGGTATGGAAACCATTTCGATATGCGTCAGCTCCAAAGCCGGCTGCGCTCAACATGTTTCCATCAACACCAGGTAGGTTGGCAATCGGACTGGCTCCCTCGTAGGGGTTCGTGACCAATGTATCTCTCTTGCGTTCACAGGAAGTCCGCTGCCATTCGTCGTCTGGTTCTTGGCTCGGTTGTCGGCTATGCGAAGCGGCCATAGCTCCTGCAGTCGCAATAGTGGCAGCTGCCGCAGCGTCAGTGAGGCCGAGCCCGTGAGGTCCATTCTGGCCGGCCTTGGGTGTTTCAGCACGGTCGTATCCGTGTGTCTCCTGAGTGGGCGTAGATGCTCTCTGCCACTCTTCGTTGTTCTGTGCCCCGCTAAACTGTTCTTGCGTAGCGGATGGCGTATGCTGTACTGAGGAATGGTCGTCATCATCATAGCCATATCCTATCTCCGGCATGGGATCCCCCACGTTTGGCATACCACTAGCCTCCATCTTGGGAGGGCCATAGTCCGACAGACGGTCGACGCTATGACGAGGTGTGGCGTTCGGTCGGTAACCCTCCTTGGCTCGCTCCTTGAAGGACCGGTTGCGGGAGACACCTGCTGCTTCGTTGGCTAGGGCGGCCTGCCGTGCTTTAACCTCGTCGCTCGGCGACCCGAAGCCCTGGGTCTGTAACTTAAGGGCAGCAGCAGCAGCTCGACTCAACGCAGCTGCAGTGATTGCAGTCTCCGAGTTGGTTGGGGATCGACGGCTTGTGCTAGTCTGAGGGACCTTTTGTCCATACTCATTGATCTCATATTCAGTGAACTCCCTGGAGGAAGACGAACCCTCTGTTTCGCCGGATGGTCTCGCAGATTGCCCTTGATCATTGCCACTGTCTTGGTAGTTTGTAGATCGCTTAGTAGGACTCACAGCTCCCGAGCTAGCGTCTCTCGTAGTGCCATCATAAGACAACTGCGAGTTACGGTATCCTCCTGCAGATCCGCTCACAAGCGATGGGTCGAGGACAGATCCGTCGACAAGAGATGCCACGGCAGATTCTGGGCCGAAGCTTTGGTGAACCATCTGGGGATTCTCTCCTATGACCCGTACAGCCTGGCCGGAGGTTACATGGTCTAGCTCACTATCCTCGGTGTATGTAGTATTTCGATAACCAACGCCAGAGCCTCCCAAACTACTCTCCTCATCACCGAATTCAGCACTTCGTAAGTTGCTCGGTATAGAGCTCGGAGAACGAAGCTCATGGCGCCGCACGGGGGACTTTTCTGGTGAGGAGACTTCGCTCGTAGAGTGGATGGTTCTGGAATCTCTATGCAGGTCACTCTCGCCCTCAGTATACCCAGATACGCTCTGAATCGGGCTCAGGCCCCGCCTTTCTTGTTGGTAAGGGACATAACGTAGAGGGGCGGGAACATCCTGTGAGCCGTAGAAGTCTTGTCCTGGCTCATCATCGTACATGCCAGGCTCAGATAAATGGGATGTCTCATCGTACTCGTCATCGTATTCGTCACGAGCCGGGGATGGGTAGTGGTTATCGAACTCCCCAGAATCGTTCTGTCGGTATTCTACAAGGCCTTTCCGAGGTAGGGCTCTTAGGTCACCGTGGGATACGTTGGCATGCTGAGTGCCTATGCCCTGAAGGGAATATGCCGGTGTCCTCGTTGGAGTAGGAGTATCATGCATTGATTCCGGTGAAGCGATGCCTCTTGGAACCTCATTCACTGGTGTCATTTCCTCGCTGGCCGAGTGTGGTCTCTCCGACTCAGCTGTCAATATCGACGTTCTCGTCAAATCAGAAGGATTGATTTCGCTCGAGAGAGGCATAGGCGGTACCACCTCGTGGTCATCATCGTAGTCATTATATCTCTCGCCACGATCACGCCGCGGTGTCTCTGCTCGTCGTCTCCTCCGCTGCCTCTTTTCATCGGCTCTAGATCTTGAACGTTCACCAGAACCAGGTGTGGCAGCACCCAGAGCAGTCTCTGCAAGTCTGTCACGATCACCGCGAGATGCAAGGTCGTCGTCATGTGCTTCATCTATCGGAAATCTGTGGTCATCGCTACTGCGTGGCGATAAATCATTCCTAGCCTCTCTATCCCGTCGCTCTTTCGACTTGGTAGATTGGGCTGGGTCGGTGGACCTCCGCCTATTTGGTCCCTGAAGATCTTCACGAGAAACTGACGTGAGACTAGACAACGACTCCCGGTCCTTGCTGCGCCTTGTCTCTTTCTGGCTTCGCTCTCGCTTGATGGCATCTAACTCCGGAAGGATCAGTCGTCGAATTGCATCTTCGACGGTTTCGAGAAGCTTAGGGTTGTTGATGGACAGTTTTGATGAGTTGTACGAATCGTAAGATCTATGGCTCGGGGCCGTTTGCGAGATCATACTAGAATCCGTGGCGGAGATGTTGGAATCCCTAGGGCCAGCCTTAGATCTTCGTCTCGGAGAATTCACGTCTCTTTCGCTAGCATCGCTCGTTCTACTCCTCGACTTATGCCTACGCTCCGGCTTGCTCGCCTTCTCAACTGCTTTCTGCATAACGCTACGCTCATGGCTCTCCAAACGGCCCTTGCGACTCGGCTTTTCCGTCGAGCCCTCCAGGTTGGTAGAACCCCGTCGTTCACGCTTATCTGCTATTAGGGTAGTAGTAGGAGCGGATCCGTCCAAAAAGCTGTCAGTAGGGATGGCAGAAATGTCAGACATGTTTGGTGGTTCGTATTGAGAGACCGTGCTGTCTGCAGCGGGGATGAGGGGGCTGGAGACCTTCCGGCGGCTACGGCGGCTCTGGCTCTGACTCGAGTCGATCTCAACCTCAATAGGGTTACGAGAGACATTGGACTCCTCGGTAGCGGATGCGTACGAATTCATGCTCCTAGTGTCCTCAGGATCAGTCATTTCTATTTCGCTTCGGCTCAAGCTCGATTGTGCGATCGCCTTCTGTCCTTGGGACGTCTTTCTCGTACTTTTAGTCTCAGTAATCTGGATATGGTCGTTTTTCCCGTGGGCTTTAGAGGGCGTCAAGCGTACACGGACACTGGGCTTGCGATCAGAAGATGCGCTAGACCCGGAAGGTTTGCCACCCTCGAAATATTCAATCAAAAGCGAGGTCTGCGAGCGGTTAGGCTTGTGACCACGGGTTTTGATGGTCACAGGGGTGCCGTCATCCGGCAGTGAGTAGTGAGATGTATCGTCGCCAGTCTTGGACACTTCGGAAGCAGCCGCCTCGATGGGTACAGAAAGGGCAGATTCGGTCTCGGTCGGGCAAGGAAGCGGAGGGGCTTTCTTGGAGTCGATACCCATCTTGTTTCTCAAGACGTGGCCAATTTGGGATTTTGCGGCTTCGCCTATTTGTTGCGCAGTAGCAGCCGGCTTAGCCCAATCCTCCCCGATCGGAAGAGTTCTCGTGGCCGACAAAAACTCGGCGACAAGAAAAGAATGGTTTAGGTATGGCGAAAAAGAAGAAAAAGGGTATGGGTATCAGATGAATAAAAACGAAAAATGAAGAAATCGAGATTGTGCAAAACAGAATGGTTGAGAGTAATATCGGCTCAAGGCATTAGTCGGTGAGTTGGCGGCAGAGGCGGGTGGGAGGACTAAAAAAGAATAAAAGAGGCTGGATGTCCAAGATGTCAGTCAGGGCTCGAGAGGATTTCAGGCTCGGCTGCGAAACAACACAACGGGCGCGCATGCACAAATCGGAAGTAACCAAATTTGTGGAATTGCGCCTGGTCGGTAGAATGTGTGTATTCTATAGAAAGGGGGATGGAAACCGGGAAAAAAGGAACAAAAACATGAGAAGAGGGAGAGGGAAGTGAAAAGGAAGAGGGTAGAGGTAGAGGGGAAAGAGGTGTTTGTTGTTCCTTTAGCAAGCATCAGGTCAAGACAGACCCTCGTCGTTGGAGAAGCTTGTTAGCTTTCGTATACTCCAATGACGGGACCAGCCCCCCCTCAAATGCGCCGAGTCCCACGTTTCTCATGCAACGAACAATAGTGCCCAGCGCATGCGAAACTGGTACTAACGATAAGAAGAGACGATAGCAAAAAAGAGACAGGGTATATAACCTCAAAAAGAAAAGAATAAATATAGAAAGAATGAAATACAAAAGAGAACTAAAAGAAAAAGAAAAAAGTCCATATTAGTCTTAACATACCTTAATACGCATGTATATGGTGTATACGTTCGTGCAGTGGTGGTTGCGGTGGTGGTGGTGATGGTGGTGGTGATGGAGGTGTTTGGGGTATAAATGAGGTGCAAGATCGAGACACAGCCGATGCTTTCCAACCAAAAATGTGATAATGTAAGAGGAGGCACCAGACACCGACCGACCGGTCCAAGGTAAAAGGTATCTCTCGTTTCGGAAAAAAAAAGAGAGAATAATAATTATACAGATTGAAAGTCGAATGGTAAAGTACCTTAGGGTAGGTAGCTGAGGTACCTTAGGTAAATCGATTTCCTCTGGCCGAGTCCGCCCAATCGAACCTAGTCAAACCAAAACCCACGATGACCTTGTCTGACTAGGAAAGACAGACAGAGGAGGGAAAGAAAAAGAAAAAGAAAGGAAAGAAAGAAATAGTTGGTGTGGATTTCTCAACGGGTAATACGATAGATAATAGGCGAGAAATGAGTTGAACCTATCTTTTTCTCTTTTGCGACTTCGAATAAAACAACTCTGGGGGAGGGAAGCGAAAGAGAGAGGGGGGGTTCCGGCGTTGATGCGTTGGCCCTGCAGTGAGTGATTTGACCAATCGGGCAGCAGTATGAGGGATTCTTGATGGGATGTTGCTATTATCAGAATGCGGGATGATGCTGGTGAATGGATCCTTCTTCCGTGCACCGTCCGCAAGAAGTAGGTAATGAGGAACGATGGTGCATGTGATGAGATGATTTGCAAGAGACAAAACTTCAATTCACACAATTAAGAGTTAAGCGTAATAGTGAGTTGAGTGTGTGTGTATGTAGGACTTCAGGTAAGAAGGGTTCAAGTTAATATTGATCAAAAAGATGAGATGATATCTAGTACTAAAAACAGTCTACCTAAGAACCTACTACTCCGTACATCCATAGTACCTACCTACTTAACCTATCACTGCCTATCAATCAAATCATTTGCTCGTTCCGTTCCTGAGGTCCTTCCTTCTTGTCTTCCTGCCTTATGGCTTGCCTCCCCTCCCCTCCCCTCCTCCTTCCTTTCCTCTTTTTTTCTTCTCCAACTTCCTTATTAACTTGTTTCTATGTAAGTACTTACCTACCCGGTCACTAGTCCCTTTTTAGCTCAAGTTCTATTCTCTCTGCCCAACCACCTCGAAGTACCATACAGGGCATAGCACACATTGTTCAAAGTACACCACCTATGTGTGCAAGGCAGGTAGGCACCCAAGGTAGTGTACCTACCTAGGTAGAGATGTACCTGTGTAATCATTGTACATACATCGATCATACCCTGTCCGATCTTGGTGCAGTGATCAGTTTTCTTAGCTCGGCTAGGCGTTTAGGTATCTACACCACACTCTGCACACTACAGAACCCTACGTATGTACGTAGTTCAGTAGTAAGTAAGTAGTAATAGTCGTAAATTAAAATGATCTTAATTTAGAGATAGATGATTAGAGTTGCGGGAGTAGCAGCACCCGTGTGTTTTGTGTTTTCCTCATGTTGCCCCTCCGAGATCATTTGTTGACATGATCTCCATTTAAAGTGACGATGCATGGGTGCCCGTCTCGCCAGGTGGCTCCAGCGTTTTTGGCACGGTGACGAAGACCAAACTAGCCCAGGGTAGCTTAAACTATTCACATAGTACCTAGGTACCTGCACGGCTACTCTATTTCTTGTTCCCCTTGCGGAAGAGGGTGTACCCCGACCCAATTTGGGCATGAATAATATGTACATGATCTTGCGATGCACAACAAATACCTACTCAACCTACCTAGTCTACGACTACCGACCTATGACCACCATGAATCTGGTGTAAGTTAATAGGTTACATTTTACGCTATAGCGTTTATCCCCCGGAGATTTACAATACCTATTAACCTAGGTTAGTGTAGTCTAATAACTCGGAAGTTTACCAATGACGAAGTGATAATAAAAAAAGGAACCGATGTGCCACTTTCAACAAGTTTATCAATAATACTACCTACATATATCACTAGTCTCTCTCATCTCTCAATTTTTTTATATTAGGAAAGGAAATACTCGAACGTGCATCATCGATGATCAATTTACCGATAAAACCTAAAAAGAAAGGACCCCAAAAATTTAAATACAAATGAGGTTTGGTATAGTTGATCAATAGGTACCAATCAACCCATATGGTAACTCTCAGCTGCATGCACTTGAACCTGTCCCATATAAAACCTGGTGTGCATGTGCTTACGAACATACGTGCCTTGGTACATACTAACACTTACATACATAACACATGCCACTACTATAAAAGCCCGCCAGTCAGAACCCGCCCTCCAAAGTTCACAGCCCCCTCTTCTTAGCCCATCCGCCACGGAGGACGGGCATTGGCGACCTCTCGGATCGCCCCGTTTGCCCACGCCCTCCCTGTTTTTGTCTCTTTTTTCTCCTTCGGCTTTTTCCCCCTTCCTTGTGGGGACTTGAATCGGCCGGCCGGTCTTTTTCAATAAATCCATCATCATAAAGAGGGGGGAGGCAACTTTCTGAAAAGACTTCAACGACAACGACAACAACGTATAAGTTGAGTTGAGCGCATAAATAAAATGATATAAAAATAAAAGAAAACAAAGTCACGAATGCTAGAATTGGTTTGCATTTGATTTGTTGGTTCATATCAGGAAGAATTAATATGTGCGACCAAATCTCGGGTGTAAGTATACATACTAGCCTAGGTATGTTATAACAAGTCTAATACTATAAGTGACATGTACGAATAATATACTCATACCTTCTGGGGGGTAAGAGAAGAGACCTAGGCAGCTAGGGTAGGTAGCCAAATCTCACCCAACGATTCTCGTCGAGTTGTCAAGAACTCTTCATTTGAGAAGCAGGCTTTGTCTCACCTTCATGCCCGTATCTCGTGGTTTTCATTTGCCTCGTATCACCCCCTTTCGCCACCGTTGTGTCTTAGACCTCGCCCAACAACCTGCATGCCGCATACGTACATACAGAGGTAGGTTACATACATAGCCTACATATGTAGTGTAGTACCCCCATGTTTTAGATAGGTCTATACCCGGATCTGCCCCTTTTCTTGCTTCTGCTGCCGCTACATAATCCTTTCCCCCCCACGCCATGTCCAAGCAGGTGGCCCTCAACCACGATAGTACCTGCGTAGATATGTAACCAACCAGTCTGACCCAGGGAAAAAGATACATCCTGGCGTCGAGTCATAGTATGTATCCTGCCACACATACTAAGTTAAATTTCGACGGTTTGCATCGGACCGAGTGTTGGGATTTCCACACCCATCGCACAAGCTCCCACCCAGTCTCACAGCCGTCTGACGCACTTCGTAAAATATATAAGCACTAAAAAACTTGAGTTGAAAGACCTTTATAAAGCTTAGACAAGAGTTACTATATAAAATGAGAGACATCTAACGAACCCCAATTCTAACATCACGCGTGAAGTGCTATCACATTAGTCCTATTATTTCACATTTAATCGGCGGGAGCCACATTCCGGAAGAATTCACCAGGTTATAGCTCTTCCCAAGCTGCGTGTTAGTATATCGGATATGTATATATATACTTATACCTAAGTATATGGTTTTTACATCTCGCATGCCTCAGCAGATTTCATGTATCAACATGAACTACCACTCCTGTATCCCCAACCTTCCAAAAAAAAAAAAAAAAAAAAAAAAAAAAAGTGACACAGCATCTAAGATCACCATATAACGGATACACCACTGATCAATATACGCCTATATTAAAAGCTTGTAGGGACCTGAGTGTCTTGCGAGAAAGTTCTCTAGCAGTGGATCTTGGTCTTCTAATAACCAACTGCTTCTTCCGATTTTTTATAATCTAGGTATTGTCAGCATATTTACTCAATTAACACCCGATTGGCTGTAGGGGACCTGAATGCGGGAAAAAAAACATGTGAAGCAGATTGCTCTAAGTTTCAGTGTGCTTCACTCTTAATTGTTGACACGAACTGGCTTGGAGATAACCAGTTGAGCCGTAAAGCAGAAGCTTCCTGATGACCCGACTGGCCATTTTTCTCCAATTATCATTGGCACGAGAATATTGACATGTGAATTTGGTTTACATACCTAGGTAGCTAACTTGTAGATTATAGTTTGTCTGGATAGTTCTATGACGGTTGGTTATCAAAGCCAGCCTCGGAATGTTTCTCAAGGCTCTGTGTATTGTTTCGTGATCTTAGGTAGCAGCTGATATACGACCGTACCTGACCTTCGTGAGGACCAACTATGGCTGACATCCATCCTTCTTTTTCATTCTCTAGTTACACTCCGACCCGTTTCCCTCTACGGTAATAGAGCATATTACAGGGCTACAAATTGTGATACTTAAATATCCCGTCCTCCCAAATTAAGAGAATTGGTGGGTTTCCATTGTGTGGTGACAAAAGTCATTAGTTCTTGTTTGGAGTTCAGACTTCAAAGGATAGTTTATGACTGCCTATGTGATTAGCGACAGTTTTATTCTGATATTACCATCGATATAACCTACCTACCTATCCAGATTATTTAAATATGACGCTCGCAAGTAGGGATAATTTTCTACCTACATAATTTATAGACTACACCACGTATCTGACTAAATACACAATTGCATTTTAAACGGCATGTATAGAGGACAATGACCGTAGATCTTTGTGAATTACTAAACTAAATGGTGTCGCCTCGTTGCATGGCTAGGTATATAGGCCTCCTGTTTCAAGCTTTTATTGTAATAAATGCTACATATGTAGTCGATATCTCTTATGTAGAACCTTTCCCCATACCAACTACCACAACTTCCTACATATAGCTTCTACACCTTATCACAACCTTTAAAAAGCATATCTTCTCCAATCCTCCTTCAAGATTTAAATTTTTGAAACTTAATACCATACCGCACCCTTCCCCAAGAGCTCATCCAAATGCCTCCTTTCCACATATAACCCTTTCCCCTCCCCTTGACCCCCCGTAACGGTATTCCGGAAGGATGCCACCTAGAGATAGAGATAGAGGAGTTGCTCATTCATCCGCGCTGCAAGCTTTCTCCTAGGTACACTAACGGCTCCAAGACTAAGAGCGGGCCCCCGCGGGGGGGCGGGGGGGGGGGGGGGGGGGGGGGGGGGGGGGGGGGCGGGGGCGGGGGGGGGGGGGCGGGCC
>MU394063.1:389863-401768 GCA_022578605.1 Camillea tinctor | reverse complement strand
TCCCTCTAAATATATATACTGTGTTTGTTCTTTCATCCGCGCCCCCTGCTTTCCCCCCCCCCCCCCCACGCCGCCCCCCCAAACCCCCCCCCCCCCCCCCCCCCCCCCCCCGTCTATCTGCCGCATACTCTATCCCGGTCCTGCCGTGGAGTGAAAGAAAAACGGGATAATATATACTCTGTCGTTAGAGATGAAGGGGGATATTTTTTTAGCTACGAGGGATCTGGCAGATGCTTGCGTGGAGGGGAATGTATGCCCTTGTCCTACCTAACCCCTATGTATTTATGGCCAGGTAACGTATAGCATGATATAGTGCGGCGATACTGTATGGCGTCGGGGCTGGAGTTGAAAGATCCGGACGGGCACGGTGCCATGTCTAGTCCTAACCAGGGGGGGAAACCAAGATGTGAGAGTTTCGACCAGCCCGGGATAGTGAACCCCTGAGGCGGTTCTTTATGGACTCCATTTGCCGTAGCTGATCGCGAGGGCCATGTTGATAACTGCCGGGTGGTAGTATTGTTTGCGGCTGTTGTACCAGCTCTATTGCTTAGTAGGGGGGCACTAGACATCTATCAGCCCACCGCCTCACCTATTCGAGACAAAGTCGCCGCGGCCAAGCACTGCTCATTCTCTTTTTACTATCGTGAAGCTCCTGAACGAACTTCCACACGCCGATATATCACCGCCGTCAGCATCGTGTTCAGGCGCAAGAACTACCGCTGCTGACAAATGACCAACCCACCATGGCCAGACCAAGAGATACCCTAATGAGACTATTCGCGGCCTCATAACTTGATGGAGACATTGTCTGAATATCATTCGTCGTTCAATTAGTCAAGTGGTGATGGAGTCGGATGAACATCGCTGAACAAAATTGCTACAGGACCGAGGAGCCAGAGGTGTGCTTATAAATCGTGCCGCTAATAATTCATAGGAGGCTATAGCTCTGGCGCGTCCTGCGTCGGTAGGAAAGAAGGGGTATGTCGAGCTCAGCTAGCGCGGCGTGGCCGTCAAGCCGGTCGACCTTCGCGGGCCGTTAGACGCTATAAAGCAGCTCCTTATCGGCATCGACATGGTGATATCTGCCTTGATTTTGATACAGTACGCCCCAGAGATCAACCTCATCACCGCCTCGAAGGAGGCCGACGCGGGCCGCTACGTGCCGAGTTTCTTCGGGCCCTGCTGTCCGCCGCGGGGGGTCATGTACATCCGGGACAAGGTCAGTGTGCACATATCCCACCAGCATTACCACCGCCCTAGGAGGGAATTCGCCCAACTAACGCCGAAACCAGAAAGAAGACATGCTCGACCACATCAAGCGGCTCTACGCCCCCTACACTGTCATCGACGTGGGCTGGTGGTACCAGCTCTCCGTCGTGAGCCTGCCGTCGGGCAAGATCCGCGCCAACGACCTGATCTCCACGACCCAGATCATCAGCGACGGCCGCGCGCCCTGGGCGCTCACGGATGACCGCGACATCGGGGGCTACGCCGCGCGCATCATCGCGGACCCGCGCACGCTCAACAAGTCCGTCCTGGCCTACGGCGAGGTGTGGTGCCAGAACGACGTTTTCGACGCTATTGAGAGGATTGCGGGCGAGCCTGTGCCGCGGGAGCACGTACGATACTTTGACTTTCGATTTTTGCCGTCTTTTCGTATAAACCCAGTTCCCTCCCCCCTTTTGGGGGGTGTTTAAGCTTATTGTTATGTCTTATGCGAGGGGGGGTGGAGAGAAGAGTTAACTTGAGGTGTACGATAGGTTTCCGCGGAAGATCTCCAGAGGGATATCGATGAGGCGCAGGCGACCTTTGCTGGGGGGCAGGTTGTGCTCCTGGAGAGCGTCGAGGGCAAGCCTGCTATGCTAAAGTATGGGATGGCGCAGTATAAGCACACCCAGGGCATTCGAGGAGACAATACTCCCGAGCATGCGAAATACTTGGGATACCTAGATGTCAAAGAGCTGTATCCCGACGTGAAGGTGACGACACTGGAGAGTTGTATCAGAGATATGACTGAAGGGAAGGTGAAGGTTCCTTGGGAATAGGCATGGGTTGCAAGGTAGGATTCTATGTAGTTGGAGTGATATGGTCCTCTTTCAGCATTTAGCTATGATGGGAGTTTTTCCCCTTCATGATATTTACGTAGTAATACTACAATACTGAACTATTGATAGTTTGGAAATACCCGTTCTCGCGGTATGCTTAAAGCGTATAAATATGACCCATACAATAGGTTTAGAAATGAAAAATGACTGTATGTATACTTAACTAGGTTAATGCTAGGATACCGGCGTGATTTACTTAGTTACTGTAGAATCGTATTGCAAAATAGAATATTTCTTATAATCTAGGAAACCTATATAACTTCCCGAGATTGCCGAATTTGACTGTAAGTGTATGACCTCCATTTTCAAGGCCACTACAATCTACATAAATATATTAGCAGGTCTAGATACGAGGGTGTTAGACATCAAGCCTCCATAGGCTCGGAATACTAATACCATTGTGTACACAAAGTAGTATATATAATAAGCTACCAGATCTCCGTATTCCTTTTATGATTCCAGCTTCCCGAAAAGGCCCTCTAGATTTACGATAAAACTTCAAAATCCCATAAAGAAGAAAAAGGAGGAAACCACTGCATCTTGAAGGACACGTCAACCAAACTACATCCCCTTTTAGAACCCGACACCCCCAATCTCCTCAAAACCCCGAACTCCGCCTCCGTCAGTTTATCTACCACCTCCCCCCGCGGTACTTACATCTACATGTCCACTTAGGTTCCAGCCCTAAGCGAGCATCCGTATCACCTACACTTCACCCTCCCGGCCCCCTCCATCCTCCCACGTACCGGGATAACCCGAATCTGATTCGACTGATCACCTCGCACAGGCGGTCGAGTGAGAGAGAGAGAGAGAGAGAGAGAGAGAGTGTGTGTGTGTGTGTGAGTGTGTTGCCCCCTAAAACGCAATGTACTGTCGAACAGCCGAGGTATTCTTCTACCAGACATGTCACATACCCAGGTAAGCAGGTAGGGTACCTTAATCCAAGAAGGCGAAGGTACATAAATGAGACATCATATATCTACATACTACCTAGGTAGGTAGGCACAATCTCGTCTCTCTTCTACATAATATCACATGTCACATCGAAATCAAGATCGCAGCACCAGATTCAATACATGAAGTTGGGTAATAGATAATTTGAATAAGCCAGTAGTAGCAACTATATGAGAAATAAAATATATATCTATCGACCGCCTGTTTTCTCTTTCCTGAGTTTAGGACTGATGTGTATGTTATGCATGCTATTCTATCGACACTGTAGTGTGTGAGTGTACGGACAATAAGAGATGTAACCGAAAAAGACAAAAAAAAGCCTTTGCAGTGCTTATGCCAATACCTGCGCTTGTCATTGATCTCCTCGCCCTCCTTTCTATGACATTATCACGCGCATACGTGCATGTGTCACAGCAACCTGGCGACGGGAGAGTTAAACTGAATGCGCTCATCGAAAGCAAGAATAATCGCATAAAATGCAAATGCGCTTGGTTACATGATGAAGGATGTTAAGAATCCATGTTATGGTAGCCTCTGATGGGTCTCTTATAACTCTTCTTGGATGCATTGCTACGTTTTTCCCGGGGAGTCTGCACCAATTCGACGTGAGCGGTGCTGAGTAGCTCTTTGATGGCAGGATTCTCCATGTAATGGGTGGCGAGGCCTCCACCGATAATAGGTTTGATCATCTCGAGCCGCGCGGACAAGGACCAGGAATCAATGACCATGCTAAGGTTGTGAATGCGAATCTTCTCTCGGTAGCCGAACTCCACGTCCTCACCCCGACTAATATCCGTCTTCTTTCCGCCAGTGTGCGGGTTAACCACTCGCTTCGTAGTCGAGTATGCTGGTCCCCTGCCATGTTCGAGCGACGTGACAATGCTGTTGAAACTTGAATGCAGTTGCTTCCGGTTCTTCTTGGATACCGACTTGGACGATTCTCTAGCAAGTGCCGACATTCGTTGGACCAATCTATGATGATCATACTGCAAGTTCCACGATTCCTCGGTCTCCTCCTCGTACTCCCGCGCGGCTTCGAAAATCAAGGCAATATTGTTGCCGGCGGCAATCTGAACATCCACATCTATGCTGTCGAGTTGTTCGGTAAATGCTTCTAGAGCCGTTTCGCTTTGCTCATGCAAGTCGTCGAGGTTGGTCGCAACAAATCCCCAACCTGCTAGAGCAGCGCAAACGACGGGTCCGTTGTCACCAGCCTCGATGCTGTGGCCGTCGCTTTCGATAATTTCCAGGAGAAGTTCCATCAACTCTTCCGCTGCGGTTAGCGATCCCCCTCCGCACATAGTAGCGATGCACATTGCCTCGATAGCTGCCACCTTGATAGAAGACTCTTCCGAGTCGTGGCAGACACCTTTCAGAGTCGGGTAAACATGGCCATAAACGGTATCAGACTGGGTTGAGAGGATGGTCACGGTCAGGGCTCTTAGGGCCGCAAGGGTTTCTTCAATGTTGCTGCTGCTGCGAACACTCCTCATGAGAGCGGGGATAAGCTCGCCAAAGCGGGTTTCCACATGTTCGGCAGCATAGTGATGTCGAAGAAGATTCGTATAGGATATCAAGGAAGACTCTCGACCTTGGGTGCTGCTGCGCTTGCGATCAACCAAGTCTTCGATATGGCTGTGCAGCCTGTCGATCCAGGTGAAGGAGACGGCGTCTTCGCCATCGTCGGAGTTAAGGACAGAACTGGCGATGCTTTCATCATAATCCGAATCGCTTATATCCTCTTCTTCGGAAGCATATCGACTAGGGGCGCGTGAGGCATTGCGCGAGGTAGCGGGAGAGCTGCCAGGAGAAGCGCGGGCAGACTGCGAGCGCGAGGCGCGACCTTTTTTGGAGATGGTCTTGCCACTCTCGAGTAGGATCTTTTTCCGGAGATCGTGCATGTTGGCTCTCGTCGATAGTTACGCAATTTACGCAAAGTTGGAGATTTGGTAGATTTAAATAGATTGTTGGTTGTGTAGGTACGGGTCTAGGTCAAGACGTAGGATCGCAGGATCGCAGGATGGTAAGATGTGGTGGTTATCCGGTTTGATTTCTAGTATGAAAACACTGTAGTGATGGTTGCGTGGTGGAAGATGTAAATTCCATGGGGAGGATTCAGGGTGATGCGAAGGAAGCCTCTTGTTTTTATAGAGAAAAGAAGTCGGTCTCAGAAAGAATGACCTTGTTCAGTATAGAACAAAGCAGAAGCATAAACAAAGTTAATAATCAAAGGTTTGTTTGTGGATTTATGGTGGCGCACGAGAATTTCTCTTAATCTCTCTTATTCTCTCTTGGAGAATACTTCTTTTCTTGAAAACCTGGGTGAATGGACACAGGCGAGTTGACAGGAGACGGGGATAGGCGGGAAAAAGAGAAATATTAATTCATGAACTTGCCACAATAAGGAATAATACAAGGTGGTAAGAAGTAAATGGAGTCACCTTTCCACGGGGTTCAAGTATGGGGGTGGTTAAAAAATGTTGTAGTTGGTAAGAAGTTAAGAGTCAGGGCGAGCAGCAATGCATTATGCGAGAGAAGAAAAATAAATAAAAAAGGTGACCTAGTTTTGTAATAAGAACGATGATGCAAACAGATGAATCACAAGCTTTCCCAACTTTACGCTAGGGTCGGTCTTTGGGGGGAGGATCCATTTCTTTTTTTTACTTCCGGCGCTTACACTATAGTAGTACACTACTGGCTAAATACCTAGGTACATACATACATTTTAATCTACATAGTAGTGAATTGCCACAAGCTAATAGAAAGGTAGGTACACAAGTAGAAACACAAGTTTGATAACCTGGCAGCCTGGACATTACGTAGTAGAACGAATTAGCGTATGTGCTAGGTTTTTTTTTTTTTCCTTTTTCTTTTTTACTTTCGCGTTAAGTGCCACTTTACCTATTTGAGAAGGTTAGTAATGTCTGTGCACCACAGGCTATGCCCTTCAACCGTGAATGTCAGGAGGAATCAGCTGAGCAGTTGGCTACAAGTTACTAGGTAGTTTTTTATGCCATAATTTAGGATACATATCTGAGTGTACTTGCTAGTAAATGCATATATAGGTACCTAGGTAAGTATGTGGGTAGATATTGAATGACCTGTTGTTAGCATATTAACTTATAAACCCACATAACCATTAGACACCTGATCATCTACAGATACTAGACAGAAATGAAGGCTCCAGCAACAAATCGGCCTGTATCCAGGAGAATGCCCCTCTTGGAAATAAGGGATGAGCTCGATTTGTGTCCCAAATGTGCATCTAAATTAGAAAGCGAATGAATAAACTGAACGTGGCCAGGAGGTTGCCAAAGAACGAACCTAGTACATACGATACTAACTATTTTGTTTGTTCGTACATGGTAAACCGCTTGCGTTTGGATAGGAAGAATCAAAAAAACCATTGAATTGATGCACAAGATACAAGTATGGTACGTACTTGATCGACATCCCGCTTCTGCCCCGCTGCTACCCCCGCTAGTATGCACCTCAGCCAGCCTGTGTCCACCAGCTTGTGCCCACCAGCTGGCACTTGTAAGACAACCCTTGATCCCGCCTGCCCGTGTACCTACAAGTACATCCTTGCGACCTTATCGTTAGGCGTGCGCTTTAGATAAGAGCTCCAACAATTATGGAACCGACATGAAGCATGACCTCACACTTCCCATCCCTTGTCATCGTGAATATCTACCGCTGTCCGTTTAGGTACATATCATAGTGTAGTTATTTAATAAACCTGCTATCTATTATAACCTATGCGTGACTTAAAAGATGTATAAAAATAAGAGAAGAAAAAAACGAGAAGGATGAGCAGGATAGGGGGGTTTTGAGTCACTAGAGTTGCGACGATAATATACCTAACCTAGTAAAGAGGTGTCAGGTGTGGGGTCTAGATTGGAGGGGGGTATGGGGGAGGGGGGAGGAGAGAGGGGCGCTTATCGGACAACCTATCTACTGTTCTAACCTAGTCTTCATCATATAACGAGTCCTAGAAGGCATCAACCCATCAACCACTTATAACTTACTAGGCTTACTTATTAGGTCCATATCCATTGCAATACAGGCTACGCTACTGCTAAGCTCGTGCACGTATCCCAAGACGACTGCGATTGCCAATTAAATAGTTTTCTGACTTACATGCACCTCCCTCTAGATACTGCATATATCTACATAAGGTTAGAGAGCGATACTCGACTTAGGTTTGCGGGAAAGCTTACGGCTCTTTCCTGTTAGGTAGGCTATAGATAGGGTTGTTGGAAGGTCCTATATGGTAATAGGTGAGTACCTTGGTACATAGCTCATAATTACACTTTCGAGATCCGGATTGCCATTTCTTGCCCCGCCAAGGTACAAGTACATGGCAATTGCCTGCCACAGCCTGCTTATTGCCTACTGGATTCATGTACCTCGGACCTGTTCACTACAACAAGTCCTGCCTAATGGGTGCCTTGGATGCAGCTTTGCACTTTAACTCATTCCTGTATCCGACACAACCGTACCTCTCTCCTCTCTCTTCTTCTCTTCTCACTCATCCCGCTTACAACTTTCGCACCACCACCACCACCAACACCAACACCAGCCCGTCCACCCCCTCCTTTTCTTCAGCTCTCGTCTACACCATCTTTTCGGAAGCAAACAAAATCTCTTCCACCGACGAGGGAAAAAAAAAACCTTCTTAAGCTTGGATCTATTGTGAAGATTAAAAAAAAGTCTAAAAAAAGGCAAATAGACAAGACATTAGGTGATTAGAACTTGCTCAACCTTCTTACAACAAATACCGTCGACCCAAGCCAAACAAGATGGCGGCGGTTTTCCACGCCTCGCCAAATGATTTGTCTGATGACGAAGGTATGTAATAAACAAACTTAATTTCATTTTATTCTAAATTTATTTCTTTTGAGTGAATGATATCAATCATTCACAACTTGTTTTTCTTCCTTTTCCTTTTCCTTTCCCTTTCCTTTTGCTAACATCTCTAGTCACCGTTATCCTGTCCCCACGAAATACTCTGCCCACATCTGTCTCGCAGCCCGAACGACGACTCGTTCTCACCCGCAAGGCTCCAGCGGTCCGTATTGGTAGGGCATCCAAGGTTCCCACGAAGGGATTCGTCGCTGCTCCAGAGAACGCTTGGTTCGACAGTCCCGTCATGTCACGACAACATGCAGAGCTGTTTGCTAACTTCGATGCCAATCCCAAGGTAGTAATTACCATTGCCTCTACCCACTCTTATCGCCCTTATGCTAACTATGATTTGTGTAGACGGTATCGATCAAAGATGCTGGCTCGCTACACGGCACATTCCACACCCCCAACGATGGTGCCAACAAGGAAACCAGACTTGAGCCCCAGAGGCCTATCAAACTAACTAATGGTGATATCCTACGCTTCGGCATTGACATCTTTAGAAGCAAGGAGACCTTCCCTCCCTGCTCTGTCGATTTTCTCATGGAAGTGAAAACCCCACAGCATCAGTCTTCTAAAGGAACCTTCTCGGTTCCCGACGACATCGACGAAGACGAGGTTGACTACTTGAGTGAAATGAGTGAAAGCGATATGGTTTTCGAGGTATCGCCGGATGGCAAGATGCTTGCACCTCCGTTTAACCCCACCATGGTGCCTCGCCGTGGATTCTCTATTGACCTTACCAGAGAGGACACACAGCCATCGAGTCTTCCCCACCCTAACTCCAGTATGACGCTTCATGCTAAGTCGGATTTCATCGACCTAACTTCAGAACCCGATAATGATTCCGATCACGAGCTGGATGCCCCCGTCTCCAGCTTCAACCCCATCAGTCAACCAGTGCCTAGTGCTTTGCCAGTCAAGATTGACAGCATAAACATACCCCAGGCTGATCACGGATTCGACACCGATTATAGCTCGGAAAGAGGCGAGGTTGGGTTCCGGGTTGATTACGATGATGATGACGACGACGACGATGATGAAAGTGATGCTGAGAACACCTCGGGACATTCAAGTCTCGAAAATGAATCTCAAGATAGCGTGTCGGAAGCCAATGATACCGATCAACACGAGTCTGGGTCAGAGATTGATGATGATCATGACATGGATGCATTTGAGGAAGACAGTATGTCTGCTTGTAT
Organism: Camillea tinctor; assembly: GCA_022578605.1. Taxonomy (NCBI): domain Eukaryota; kingdom Fungi; phylum Ascomycota; class Sordariomycetes; order Xylariales; family Graphostromataceae; genus Camillea; species Camillea tinctor. The sequence continues at coordinate 392,599 of MU394063.1, read as the reverse complement.
TTTCCTAGCCCGTTTGTTGCCTGCTAATCAACGTACGGGGTTACTAGATCTCCACAAGGCATCATACTATGAGGACAGTGACTCGTCTTCGATTGTTGACGATGCTGATAATACGATGTTGGACATACTGTCTCCGAAAGTCGCACCTCAGCCCAGGTCTCCAAGAGGATCTCCTGGTCCTATAGGTCCGTTCGCTTCAACGTCTTTTTCGGCTGCATCAGTCGCCTCGTCTATCCCCCAAGCTAGGCAGCCAAGTCCTTCCGATGCTGCCATGTTCAAGAGCCGACCTGTTCTCAACCAAGCACCCAATGAATCCAGAGCACAGGCTCTCGGGGAGATGACGGGCAAATTCGAATATTTTGCTGCGAGAGAGAACAATCGTGCTGTTGTGAGCTTCCATGAAACTCCGGTCCCGGTTTCAGCAATTAGAGAGACATTGCAGTCTGAGCCTGAGGTATCACGTCCGGCCCAAAATGACATTATGGACACGGAAGAACCGCAGCCTGCCAATAATTTGGCTGCCCCCGATGCCTCTTTACGCCAACCCACCCCCGAAGCCCAAGAAACAACTGATACTGTCAATCTAAGGGCCTCAAGCACCACCCAAGACTCAGCTTGGTCTGTATCGGGAGAGCGATTCATTAACAACCCCAATACGAATGAGCTCCCTCCTCTATCCACAGATCGGGCCCAGAGCCCTGATCTCGATATGACAAGTGCCTATACTTTCCAACAGAGCAAGTTGGCGACGGAAGCAAAAGCGCGACAGAATATACGACGTCTTCCCATTCAAGATCTATTGTTAGCCCATGAGCCAGAAGAGGCGTCTTTACGCCCGAACTATGAGCTTCCCGATGCTCCTGAGGTTTATGATATTCTGGGGTCTCCAATAGGAATAAAACGGTCTTTTGGAGAGGCTTTTGATAATGATGAAGATGATAACGTCCAACTCGATCCAAATGTCGCTCAACGTGGATGCTCTATCCACCTAGAAGGAGAGTTGAGAGACTCGTCTACTGGTATGAGCCCTCAACCGCTAAGCTCTTCGCACTCTCCCCAAAATGATGAGTTGGAACAGGAGCCCGCTCATCAAGATGCCATGCTAGATGGAAATTCCTCTGAAGAGGAGATACAGAGTCCTGTTATTGTCCCTATCCAAGAGACTTGTGCTCGGCCATCAAAGAGACTACGGCTCGCCAGGGCTGCTGCGTATGTAAGCTGTGCAGCTCTCGGAGGTGCTGCCGCATTCTCCGTCTTAGTGAGCACGGCTCCCTTTTAGTCATTTCATGGCTATGACATGTTCTGGATTTCTTTATTACTTGTCAATATTATCTCCATTACGAGAAATTTTCGTTTGTCAATAGGCATCGATGGGAACGAGGGCGTTTACTAGTCTACATGTTTCTGATGATGGATTATGAGAGTCGGATGTTGTGGGTATTATCTCTTTGACACCGCCAGAGCGTAGAAGGAAACATGGCAACTAGGCACTATGAGCTTCCTAGTGGGGGGGCAGGGGCGTTAACTTTCGCAGGCTTCGGGATGGATGGGTCGACGGTCTTCTCTACTACATGACGGGGCATTTCTCTATTCGTTGAATTCCCGTTCTTTCCATGATTTGCTCTTCTTAGCTTGGCTTTGTGCGCATGATTTATTTTATCCTCTCCCTCGACGAGATATTACGTCTGTTGTCTTGTTAAAGCTACGAAGGAAACGGAAACAGGCGCAGGTAGACAGACAGAAAGTAACAACAAATCGACTCGATTCCGCTATGTGAACGCAATTGTTTTAAAAGCCTTTTTTTTTTTTTTTTTTTTTTTTTTTTTTGCACACGTGTTCGTTGTGGTTAGTTAATCCTGATTAAGTGAGTTTAGCTAACACGCTAGGGTTGGGAATGATCATTGGAGGTTAGGAAAGATGCCGAGGATGGCCTGGGGATGGGGGCTAGTTATGTGCATGGGATCAAGGGGGTGGAGTGTAGAGATACGATCCTAACTCGAGAATGTGATGGCGTCGAAGCTGTAGAGAGAGCTAACGGGTAGGCGATGGGAGTTGAGATATATCCTGGTTTTTGGGTACCTGGTGTATGGAGGTATTCTACTGGGATGAAACGGAATAAGGAAAACGAGAGAGTATGAAGGGGTAGGATATGTAGTATGGGGCTATCTTGTGAATAAGGGGGATTGGGTTGGATTGATTGACGGAGAAGTTGGTGCGCGGAGGTGGGTTGGTTTAATGAGGTGGAAAGGGGGGGAGGTGGACTTGAGGGGGTTGAGGATAGGGGGCTGGGATATTAAAGGCATGGTAGAGGGAGAGGAAAGAGGTAGGGAGAGGATGGTAGGTGGAAGACAGAATAAGAAGGGGGGAAAGGAAATAAGGATAGGATAAGGGGATAGATAGGATAGATACTTAGGTTAGAGATAGTGAACGAGATAAACTACCCAATGTGGGTTTTATTCCAGCTAGACTTTCCTTTTTTTTTCTCACTACCTAGTCTATAAGATGTTTTATTCCTCCCTTCCCTCCCAATAACCATCACTGTAATATATATATATATATATATATATCTTAGCCTTGGGATCTGGTAGATATGGCTTGCTTTAGTTGTTGTCGTTGGGGCGGGGGGGGGGGGGGGGGGGGTAAAAAAAAGTGCCAAAAAGGAAAAAAAATATTTAAAACACCGGGAAGAATTTAAGCCCGGTTTAGCGGGACCCCCCGTAACCCGTTTACGAACGG